>APFE030477304.1:4473-124368 GCA_000404065.3 Pinus taeda | reverse complement strand
ATGGTTTTGTGCATGATTTTCGCACATGTTTTTGGACGCGATGGTTTTCGGTCCATGGTATTGGATGCTTTGGCATGTATAAATATGAATTATAACATTGAAAGGAACATAATGAAAAATCAAGCTGTAGTCCCGGTTTTGGGATCCAGGGGAAAATCTCTATGTATATGTGTTTTATGTGTTATGCTCTCGCGTTGTTTATTTTCTGTGTTTTTTAGAATTCGTATGCAGGTAATTTCTGTACAGGGTTAATACCTACATTCATATACCTTCTTCAATTGTCCTATTATTTCTTTCAAGCACTCCATTTTGTTTGGGATAGTAGGGAACAATGAGCTCCCTCTTAATTCCAGCTTCTTTACAATATGCAATCAATTCTTTAGAAGTGTATTCCCCGCCATTGTTGGATCTCAAAGTATTTATTTTTGTTTTGGTTAGGGTTTCCACTTCAGATCTAAACTCCTTGAATTTTTCAAATACTTCATCCTTTTTCTTGAGAAGGTAGAGCCATGTATTTCTAGAGTGGTCATCAATGAATGTTACATAGTAAAGATGATCTCCAAGTGATTTGTCAAACATAGGCCCACACACATCTGAATGAATGAGCTTTAATATTTCTTTAGACCTTGTTTCACTATTTTCAAATAGTTTTATTGTCTGTTTACCCAAATAACATCCCTTGCAAAATCCTTCAAGATCTTCTTTGATATTGGGAATACCATAAACTAGTTGATTAAGAGTGGCAATGACCTTATAGTGTAGATGGCCATATCTTCTATGCCATAACTCAATGGGATTGATTTCCATATGAACTAGAGCTTGAGGAGATGTCGTTATGACTCTATATAAGCTTTCTTCATGAATTCCAATAATCCTAACTTTATCGATACTTGAATATTTTCCCCAAACCAAAATCTTTCCATCAAGAAAAGAAACTCTATCCCCTTTATCTTCTAAGCAAGAAATTGAAAGAAAATTCTTTTTTCAAACCTAGAACATATATTATATTGTTGAGTTGTAGCTTAGCTCCATTTTCCAGCTTTAAATATGTTGATCCCATGCCTCTAACAACATAGCTTTTGTTGTCTCCCAATTCCACTGTATGAGAGGATGGTTCCTTTGATAGAGTTTGAAGTTGTTTACTCTTCCCTGTCATACTCCTTGATGCTCCACTGTCAATATTCATGCATTATCATCACTAAGTGAACCTATAAGTGCAACCAAGAACCCTTGACTTTTGACCTTGTTGAATAAATAGTAGAAGATCTTCTCGATCCAACTTCCTGCAGTATTGAATCCCATTCTCATATAACTTATTATAGAAGGAGTAACCATTTCCTTCAAGCCAATAGAGTGATCTTCAATATTTCTTGACCTTACCTCTGGTACCATGTTGAGAAATTAATGCAAGTAGACTTAGGTGCTAGATTCCTCTTTCTTAATAATTACGTGTGAATTATGTTGACTTATTTTACTTCTTTGTTATATTATATTTCATCAAGAAATTACCAAATTATGTGTGTATGAAGATCACAAAACAAGAGACACAAGATGTAGGCACTATGCTAGGGAAAAAACCCTCTCTAGGGGAAAACCCAGTCAAAATATCTTCCTTCAATAGTTTTCTTGAGATAATCCTAGACTCTTCACCTTAGATATAGACTTCGTCCAACCACCAAGTTAGCCCTTCCTTCCAGCAAGTTTGATCTAGATCTTTGACCTTTGCAGCAACAAAACTTTGATCTATGCAACAACACCTACTTCGAACTATGAAACACTCCGATCTATGCAGCACTCCAACCTATGCAACAACAACACTTCGACCCTAGTAACTTCGACCCTTCTACAACTTCGACCCACTGCAGCAAGAGAACTTCGACCCTACAACTCTAGCAACTTCGATCCTACAATTTCATAGTAACTTTGCAGAAAAGAGAGTGAGAGATCCCAAAAACTTTGATCCTGCACTTTTGCTTCTTCCTCCTGCACTTCACACTTTTTACTGCACTGCTTCTTATGTGTATCGAACTTGTTGAGTGGATGAGAAAATAGATCGAACTACACTTGTATATATAGTTTATTGTGGGTCGAATTGCTCCCTTTTAGGTCAACTTCATTAGGAAAGGGTTGACTTGGTGTGGAGGTGACAAAATTTACTTTTGACTCAAAAATAATTCTTTTTACATGATTTAAAAGCCCAAGAAGGGTCTCATAAAATGTACAATGGCTCTAATGACTCAATATAAATCCTAGGAGTCAACAATGGGGATTTTGACTAATAAAAGATGATCCAAGCATGAAACCCATGCTTTAATAAGTCACTGTACATTACATAATGACACAAATACATTTATGAAAACCAAACCTAGTTATATTCTTCAATAGAACGTACCTCCCTATTGACCTTAATTTATTATTCGAATTTGTAAAAAAACTGTTACAGGATGCAAGTTTTATAAACATAAAAAAACAACACATAATTACATAAAAATAATATCATATTTCATTAATAGAAAAATAAAACTTTAAAAATATAAAAAACAATATTATTAAAATTACAAAAATAAAAAAATATATCATAAACCTAAAAAATTAAATTACAATGACACATAGTGTAGCATAAACACACAATATAAAAATACCAAATTGAAATTAGGAGATTCACTATTCCATTCTCCAATCTCTTTTCTTCACACACCACAAACCAAGTTGAGATTGAGAAAAAATGTTGTAATCGTAGAGTTTAAATAGATGTGAAAATACGTAAAACTATGAGATAAAATTAATGAAGATAGTTGCACACGGCTCAAAGACCGTGACATCGTAGCCGTTCAAACCTTTGCAATGGCAAGTGGCATTGGCAGTGTGAGACCTACATTTAAAAGGCATTGTACGCTTAACTGGAGATTTTTATGAAATTGCTACTTAAGTTACGTGATGATTTATTTGGCATGACACTCTTAAAGAAAATCTATGCTGTAATGCTAGCTAGTAGATACTTGTGTGTCAATGGATGTGACACATGGTAGTGCAGTGTAGTGATTCCATAACTCAAAACTTCAATTTCCAACCTTGCAACTTGCAAGCTAATTTGGAGACTGCACTTTCTTTTAATGAACTATGGATTTGATCACTGATTTCCGATTACGTAACGTGTATGTGAAAGATTTAGTTGGAAAACGTGGATATTAGGATTAAGTTTAAAAAATAATATTTACACGTCTAAAAAAATCATCCTCTTTTGGAAAACCAAAATTTAATTTAGCTTTCTTAATTAACAGGTAATTTTAAAATTATGAATGTTTTTTTGATATTTTTAAGGAAGAATTTTTTTTGACATTTATGGCATGGCTAGAAGCCTTAGGACAAGCGACAATGGGTGCAAATTTGAACGCTGGTCACACTCAAGTATTACTTTACTTATTCAACACTTTAATATTTTTAAAACTAAACCACATAATAAACACAATAAACTTTCCAGTTGATGTAGAGAGTACTAGGGTGGGCTTCTAATGAAAAATATTATTTAGCATGCACTATGCATGCATGGTAAGCAGGGCATGGTATAAGCAATCAAATCTCTGGCCAAGAACCCTTCCCATTTCAGTACGTTCCCGAGGTGTCAGTGACGGCGGATCGAGATAAATTTGTACATGCTGTGGTACCACTTGTTCAAATTTATGATACAAACTGGAATTTATGATAACCTCGGTGGTCGACACATTAGAGTCTGCTCGAAAATCTGGAGCTTTCGACTTCGTGAACCCCGCATATATTTTGAGCGAGCTTGACATCTTGAGCTGCATGCGTAACTGTTTTTTCTTTCATCAATAGAGAGTTTATAATTGGTAAGAGCTAACCACCTTGACATAGGGCATTAAATGATTGGTTAGCTGCTTGCTCTTTAGCTTTATAACACACCCGCGCGCATAACGAGATAAATGAAAAATAATGGAGTGTGTTGTAAAGTTAAAGGGCAAGCAGCTAACCAGTGATTTAATGCCCTATGGCAAGCTGGTTAGCTCTTGCCTTCATAATTTACATTAGTAAACCAAGTCTTTAGCTAGGGAAAAATTGCCAACATCACGCTATTTTGCACCTTGTTATCATACAATAAATAGGTGACCTTAAACCCATCTATAATGACACTTGAAAACTCATGCATTGTTCATTTTCTTCCTTATTTGTTCACCTAAACCACCTCACCCCATTTTATGTTGGGTTTCCTTTGTATAATGGTCGCTTTTTGTTCAGCTTTCGACTTGGCCTGATTTTGATCTCGCGGGATTCATTCAATGAACTTATGGCATATCTAGTTCATGGCATATTAAACAATACCCTTAATTTAACTCAATATTAGAAAACACTTCTAAAATTCACATTATTTAACCTCCTACCAATACACCTTCCCAATTTAAAAACCCCTAATTTCATTAGACACTGTAGGTATCTATTTTATCATTAACATTTTTTTATACCCCTTTACATTTTTTCATTAATTTTGGCCTCTATCTTTTTATACCGGCCAATATAAAAACCCTCTACCCTTATATATTCCCCAATATATTATGTCATTTTTTCCTCAATAAATATCCCCCAATATAAACTCCCTTAGTATGGTATTGCTCCCGGGTGAAGCACCAATAGTCTTCATATCCATCACTTTTATAATGTATTATGGCCGCTTTCTGCCCAGCTCTCTACTTGGCCTGATCCTGGTCCCGCCCATATTCGTCTTCATATCCATCACCTTTGTGAGGTGTGGCTACTATCCACTTCTTTCTGTGGTTGCAATGTAGAGGTGATATAATTCTATAGGTGGTTATAACTACAACATAAGAGCTTGAACATAGACTTGAGCTTCTGATTCTCCTCGTTAATGCGATTTATCTCGGCCATAAATTCTGTGAGCTGCCACGAATAAACGAAGAAAAAAAACCATAGCTATGAAAACTCCCTCAAAACACCTTATTCTTGTCACGTTCCATATCTCTGACGACCTCACCTTCCATCCCCAGTCTCAAAGTGTTGCGGGGTGTATATATGGGTTAGAATCAAAAGGGCGTAAAAAATACTATGAAAAGTGCATGATCCGCTGCAGGAGAAAAGCTTCAATCTCTCGCCAGAATATTTCGATATTATATGGGTGCTGGTGTGAAGAAAGGGATGATAGTTCTAAATATCTGAGCTATACTGGCACCGATAAGGTTGAGGAAGTGTTGTTTGATCGCTCCCTCTTGGTTCCCATTGGTTGTCATTTCTTATCTTTAGAGTGTTTCTGCTTCTCAAAAATATATGAAAATTTATAGTTTTTAGACCGTTTTTTTTGGTGGAAACAACATAATGTATATCAAAATAATTACACTTGAAAATGATTTCAATGCAACCAGCACTATCATAATTCTTAAACACAAAAATTCATTTTAAAAAACTTTAAGACCTTTGAAATTACAGAATTATTTTGTGGTTGCTATTTATTTAACGTTAATTTCAATGGTCATATGTGGCATTTCATTGTACAATTATCTGCATTGATCTCATTCCATAATTCTTAAACACAAAAATCATTTTAAAAAACTTTAAAAACTTTGAAATTACAGAATCATTCTGTGGTAGCTATTTATTTAACATTAATTTCAATTGTCATATGTGGCATTTCATTGTACAATCATCTGCATCTATCTCATTCCATAGATGCCATTTTTATCACGCACATAATGGTATGTGCGTCCATAATCATAGGAAGCTCACTTGTGTTGTATATTTGAAAATCGTAAGTCCCTCGAGCATTCATGTCATAGTAAAAACCCAACCCTTGCGAAGAATATAATACATTCATGACTTAACCAAGGAGATTCAAACAACGTTCATTCAACACATAGGTTTTGACAGAGAACATGAAAACAAATCTATTATTGCAGTCTCACTGCTAGCCAAACGATGGAAAATATTATTTGAATATCAAGCATTTTTCTGTGGAAAAATGTTAGTGGAATGATTATTTGAATATTATTAATTTGTTCATTAAGTACAATACCTGCTAATAATTTGTTTGGTTAGTTTTTTGTCTTCATATTATTTAATCTAATTTTTTTATCCTAATTTATTTAATTAAAATGTTTTAATATTAGTGTAATAATATTCATTTTAATGAAAAATTATATTAGTAAATTTTTTTTTATAATAAAATATAATAAATATTAAAAAAATTTTTATTCTATATAAATTTAATAAATTTTATTCATTTAATTTAAATAACTAATATTATCATTATTTTCTTAGATTTGAATTAAAAATTTTAATTTAAATGTGTAGCCATGTTGATCTGCTCCTCTTTTACAATAAAAATATGAATTCTCAAAAACAATTTTATATATTATTATATATTATTAATTAGATATAAATTTGTGATTTTTTTTTTTTTTATATATCATTCATATTTTCAATTGTAAAACTAATCTTTCATCACTACCATCGTCCATGAGCAACTTAAAATTCTATCATCCATGAACAACTTAATTCTAAGAGTATTAATTCCAGGAAGTTTTTCATTAAAACATCAATTTATTGGAGTATTAATTGGTAAAAAAAAAATGGAATATTTGTAATCCATTTCATTGACTCGACATATCAAATATTCCATTTCATTAACTCAACATATCATTCATTTCTCTAGGGGATCCATTTTTGTTAACCTGTTCAAGAAACAACTCGTAAACCTAGCCATTTGATGATTCTAATATGAGTTTAGTTTGACCTTGTATCAATTCCAAGTCCAATTATAACTTCTAAAACGTTGGTAATTTAAAATTCAACGTGGCTCATTCTTTGGATTGTGATTGTAAATAGTAGGTATAACTTGGATATTTTTTACTAACAATAAATAAATAAATAAATATGAATATTGATTTTTAGTTAAAGGTGTTTTTATAATGATTTTAATATTATTATTGTTTATATTTTCATTTATGAGGAATTTAGAAAATGCAAGGAAATAGTTATGAGTGGGATGTAATTATCAAAAGTACCAAATAAATGTTCACTTGTCTGGTTGGAGATTGTTTTGAGATCTAAATTATATGACCTTAACTCTGATCATGCTATGATACTTAATCACCCTCCAATTCCTCCCTACCGGGTAAGAGATGCAAACGCTAAACACCCTGTGAAATCAACAAGTATGATTAATAAACAAAATGAAAAAATAAAATATGATTTAGCTGTAACGCTATGTAGTGCACACCAACAAGCATATAAAATATTTGTCAATAAAGAAATTGTGTGCAAATGCTAAAGATCCTCTCAAATCAACAAGTATGATTAAAAAATAAAATGCAAAAATACAATATGATTTAGATGCAAAGCTATTGTGATGCACATCAACAAGCATATAAAATATTTGTCAATAAAGAAATTATTTCCACTGTAAGTATTTATTGGTATTTGTGTGCATGCACTTTTTAATAATATAGATTTATTGTTTTGGACTAAATTCATTGAAACTTGTTTCACAGTAAGTTGCTACATTTAATAGGTGAATGATATTTCAAAGCAAAAATTCTGTGAAAAAATTCATCGTTGGGATCAATGTATACCTCATAGACATATGGACACAATGAAACAAATAGACATTGCTTTAAAAGGGAAAGTTAAGACAAAGCTTCCTAATGGTGCAGGGGAAGAAGGATTAGATGGTCATACGCATATATTAAACTTTGATGAAAGTAGTAATAACAATGACTACACAATTTAGTCCATTTTTTGCATTTATTAATTTTCAAGATATTTTGACATTACATGATATTTAATTTTATTACAAATTGCATACTAAATTCCCATTGTTATTAATATGCATAGCCTAATCAACAAAATTCCCTATAGAGATCTCCACATAGTTTCAAATATAGATCCACTGACTTTGATATACAACAAACATCAAGCTACCAACCATTACTACACTCTCCAAGATTTCAAGGGTTTATGGGGCAAGTAAGTTTTTCTTTCATACAACCTATTCCACAAAAACATTAATATATGAATCGTTGTGTTTTACTATAATGATGGGTGAGAAATGGATATTCTATATTTTATATTTGTTTTTCTTTGATTTGTTTTATATATATATATATTATATATATATATATATATATATTTGTTTGTTATTTAGGTGCAGGTGTTGCTTTTGCTTTTGGAACCAGTGCAAATCAATGAAGTCCTCGAAAGATGGCCTGAAATCTTAAGAAGAATGTAAATGAAATGGTTCAAATACTACAACCATCTTCACATCCAACATCATAATGCAAAGTATCTTTATATGTATTCATACTATTGTATAATTTTATCATATTTTTACATTTGATTTGTTTGAGTCACATACTTATATCATTTTATAATTTAATGTTTAAAGTAATGAACATACATCTCCCGAAACATATTTGCACCTATATGATGGTGGAGATGATAGTTAACAAAAATCACATTGTCTTTAACCATTGAGAAGTTCACCTAGACTTTAAGACAATTTAAGAGAGGTAAGTTATATACCCTCTATCTTAGCTCATAATAACATTGACATAATTTATTTTATTTTGGAACTATATATCTAGTTAACGCATTGTGTCTTTTGTCTTTCCATGCATGATCTCCATATTTTCATTATACCGATATGGATTTTGATATTTATTGATAATGTTGTAATTTTGATAGAAAAAGAAAAAGAAGAATGATTTTGATATGGTTGAGAGGACCAAAATCACACCAAAAGACTTGAAAGCATGTGGGTTCAAGTCATGCAAACAATACATAGAGCATATATGCACAATTAGCATTGCTCTCACTAAACCCACTAGGTTTGCTACTTTGAAGTCTAAACATTCCACCAACTTTAACTAACTTGGTCCACAATATTATAGCTTTAGCCATTGTTTTGTATATAAAGGGGCTATCTACAAAAACATGTAATGTTTTAGGCCTACGAGGACAATTTCAATAAATAAAATTTCTTGTATTTTTTTAATGTTTTGAATACCAAGTATTTTGGACATAAAACATCAAAGATACATTTAGTTTAATGAAAACCACTTCTATTTAAATATATAAAGTATTTGAACAAAGGGTTTTCCCTTATATAATGTTACATATGCTCCCTCCAAGTAGGCATGCATATATATATATATATATATATATATATAGATATATAGTTCAATGTTGGTTTTTAATGCTATTAGTGTGTCTAATAGTGGATGGAGTTTTATAACAAAATTTGTTCACAAAAGAGGGTATCAATATTTGGAATATTATATATAGTTTAGTCACATTTTTTATTGATATCTTATTGGACTATGGATGGGTAAGGATCTACGATATTCAAGATAGCCTTTGAATCATTACAAAGTTAGTGAAAAAATGTAAAAAATAAAAAAATGAATGTGACACAATATATAAGATATGGTGGCAAATTATTTACTTTTCTTGTGATTCTAAATTACGATCTTATAATAAGATTTCTAAAGTATACTATGCAAGTCCAAAAAAAATAATAGAAAATATCTGAATTTTCTTTCTATATTTATATGTAAAAATTTAAAATTATTTTAAAAGAAAATCACTTATGTTTTTTATATGTTATAATTAGTTACAATTTTATAGTACAAACTCTTTGAATTCAACATATTATGTGCATGGACATATATACTTCTATATATCCTTTTTATAGATTCTCCTCAGAATAAAAGGGAAGGAGGAAACCATTCAACATAGCAATTAGGAATCCTAAATATCAAAGCAAAATAAATATCTCGACAGCATTCTGGTAACTCAACTTGGGCTTCTACTAAAGGCAATGTGAGAAATAAGAGGTTCTTTTCATGGAGTAAATTTGCTCCAATTTTTTTGATTATTTACATAACGTTTTTCATATTATAGAAAAAAGATTATTTTTATATAGAAATGATTCATATCAAAAGTAAGAATCTTACATGCGGATAATTATTCAATTCATTGATGAAATTTGACATTTTCACTCAAAGAAAAATATTTTCATTCATCAAATCATAAATATCTAACCTGATATATTTATTTAAATATTTAGAATGAAAATAAAGTGGTCTTTGAAAATTTATATTAAACTATATCTCTCAATTTACCAAGTGAGTTAATTTATTGATTCGTGAAAAAAAAATATTTTCTTAATGGAGGAGATCTTTATATTTTTATAACTTCTTTATGATAAAAAAAAAATCAATATGTATATTAGTTTTTATTCCCTAAGGTAATGATAATTTTCCTAAATTTTCTTTTATTTGAATATAGTAATTGAATACTAAAAAAAGTCTATAATTTGAATATTGTAGGAATTTATAGGGTAAGTTCTTCAGATAGAACACCAAAGGACACCGTTCACAAATAAATCACAAATCAATACACCAGTATTCTTGACGTGGTTAAAACCCTCAAAGAGGGAAACAGTCCATGGCCTAAGCCAAAGCAGCCACTTCAAGCAATTTATTAATAAAAGAATAAACGTTTACATAAGCTTCTCTCATGAATGGTTACCCTACAAATGACCCTCCATGCTCTTTAAATAGAGATCATGGACCAATCGGGTCTTAAGCCACGTATCAAGTGTTGGTAATATCGAGGAGAGAATATACCGTTGGATCACTTCATGTCTAGAACATATCGTGACCTTCGGATTGTAAGTTACAAATGTACATAGTAAAGAAACACACTTAACCTAACTCTACACTAGACCAAGTTATACTTAACTATTTCCTATGTGTCAGAATATCCTAACATCCCCCCTTAAGAACAACTTGGGATAGGATTGAAGGATGTAAAAATATGACACAATAGGAGAAGGAAGGAGGCATTAGAGCCTATCCCCCCTTAGTGACAACTTCCTGAACTCTAACCATAAATCGAAGTTTAGTAAACCTCACCTCTGTGAGAGCCTTTGTAAAAATGTCTGCAACTTGATCATCGGTTGAACAATATTGCACTTCAATAACATGGTCATGAATGAGCTTTCTGATGAAGTGCATGTGTAGTTCAATGTGTTTGCTACACTGATGCTGGACTGGATCTTTACATAGTTGAATGACAATTTGATTATCACACCAAAGTGTAGTCAGATGCTGCCACTGAAAACCAAACTTTGACAGGATCTGACGAAGCCACAGGGCTTCCTTACTAGCTTCTACAGTGCCATGATACTTTGCTTCTACTGAAGAAAGAGAAATGGCACTTTGTTTGTTGGAAACCCATGTAATAGGTCCAGAACCAAGAGTGAAGACATATCATGCAGTAGACTTCCGATCATCAGGGTCACCATCCCAATTGGAATTTGTGAAATCAACGAATAGAGGAGATGCTTCTGCACTGTAATACATCCCAAACTGAATTATACCTCGAACATAACAAAGTATTCTTTGAGTTGCTTTCTAATGATTTTCATGTGGGTTTTTCATAAACTGAGCAATAAGGGCAACAACAAACGAAAGGTGAGGACGGGTATGGGTTAGATACAAAAGTTTTCCTACAAGCTGACGGTATAAGGTAGCACCAACTTTAGGGGAAGTACAAGTGATTAAAAGTTTGGCTCCATACTGAAAGGGAGAAGGGGCCGGCTTATAGTCTTCCATGTGAAAGTGGCATAGAAGATCACAGGCATACTTGGACAGGGAAAGGGAAATACCTTCCTTGGATTGCAAGACTTGAAGACCAAGAAAATAATGCAAGTGTCCTAAGTTTGTCATTTGAAACTTCTTTTTCAGGCTGGAATTCACATGGTTTATAAGGTTGGGATCACTACCAGTAAGGATAAGAGACTTACCCACTTTTTTTGTGTAGACAGTATTGTCACAATGACACCAAGAAAAGCTAGTATCTAAAAGAAAGCTATCCATTTTGGCATACCAAGCCCGAGGGGCTTGCTTGAGACCACAAAGGGATTTCTTAAGCAGACATACAAGGCTGGAGTTTGTTTGTATATAGCCAGGAGGTTGTTCCATATAGATTTCTTCATGCAAGTCCCCATGCAAGAAGGTAGATTTAACATCCATCTGATGGACTTCCCACTTGAAAGAGGCAACAAGGGGAAGAACAAGGTGGATAGAGTTCATTTTGGAAACAGGGGAGAAGGTTTCAGTATAGTCAATGCCCTCAACTTGTGAAAAACCCTTAGCAACAAGACGAGCTTTATTTTTATCAACTTTTTCATCTGGTCGATACTTGGTTCTGTAAACCCATTTGCATCTAACAAGTTTTTGTCCCTTTGGAAGAGGAACAAGATCCCATGTATCATTTGCCAATAATGAACGATATTCTTCATTCATAGCTGCGTCCCAATCTGGATGGCTTGAAGCTTCTACAAAGGTGTCGAGATCATGATTCACTAAAGCTTGAGCCAGTAAAGAAGAGGCTCTATCGAACTGAGAACGTGTACGTCAATGATCTGTGGGATCACCTGCAAGAGCACCTGCTGCATCCCAAGTAGCACAGACCCATTTTGACAGCTGAGGAGCTGAAGGAGGATCTTGAGAAGGTGGGGAGGATTGTCATCCTTGATGTCATCATCTAAAGAAGAAATGTTTTCAAAAGTAGAAGGGATAGAGAGAGGTGGCACATTCGCCGAATTAGGCTCGTAGGCTGATATATTTTCAGCAAACTTTACATTCTTTTAATGATAACATTTTTGGACTTAAGTGGAATAAATCTATATCCTTTGACATCTTCAGAATATCCAACAAAAATACATTTTTCACTCTTAGGTTCTAAGGCTCTATGTTTCTCATTAGGAATATGGGCCCATTCTTCACTTCCAAAAACACGAAAGTGACTTACATCTGGTTTAATTGAGGTCCATGCTTCTTTTGGAGTGACATTCTTTAAAACCTTAGTAGGAGTGCGATTTACTATGTAATTAGCATAGTTAATTGCTTTTGCCCAAAAATTAAGACTAAGTCATTTAGATTGAAGCATACAATTAGCCATTTCCTTTAAGGTGTGATTCTTCCTTTCAGCTACACCATTTTGTTGTGGAGTATATGGAATAGTATGTTGCATTTGAATTCCATTCTTAATGCAAAAGTTGATGAATTTGTTGTTAACATATTCTCTGCCTTTATCAGATCTTAGCTTAAGAATTTGATGTCCAGATTATTTTTCAACAGAGGCCTTAAAGGCCAAGAACATGTTAAATACTTCACTCTTGAGTTCTAAGAAGTATACCCAAGTGCGTCTGGAAAAATCATCAATGAAAGTTAAGAAATACTTGTAGCTAGAGAATGAAACAACTGGAAGTGGACCACATAAATCACTATGTGCACAAGCTATAAAAGGGCTGAGGCATGCTAAGAGGCACATTTTTCAAAACTATCTCGATGATGTTTTCTGAGTACACATCCGGAAGAAACACCTTCTCTGCAAGATACCATAGGAAGACCTATCACCATATTTTCTTTACATAGCTTTTGAAGGGAGCGATAGTTTAAGTGACCAAATCGCTCATGCCAAAGTTTGCTCACTTCATCATTATAAGCAACAAATACCGAGGGAAGAGTTGATGACCCAAAGTTGTTAAACTTATACAACCTTGTAGAATCATCAACAATCCCAGTAGCTAAAATCTGTTTAGGATCTTTAGGTCCTTAATTACAACATCGTGAGGTGAAAATTCAATGGTTTTACCTTTACCTAAATGAGTTATCTGATATATAGATAGAAGGTTGCAAGATAAGTTTGGAACACATAATACATCATTAAATTGACCATTGTTTAGATGAACAGTTCCAGTCCCTACAAAACTAAGAGAGCTATCATCACCAACATATATATTTTTGGTGTTACAATAAATCAAAGAAGAAAACATGGCTTTGTTTTTGGCCATGTGATAAGAATCTCTAGAATCAATGAGCCACTCATGAGAATGAGAATAAAAAGACACATTTAATGCATAACTAGACCGAGATGCTTGACAACCACATGCAGAAAGTGCTATTCCTGAAGATGAAGTTAAAGTTGAAGAGTGCTTCAAATGGATGTTATGCCTCTTCATTGATGCTTCCAAGGCTTCCATATTCTTAAAGCATTTGGATTCGAAGTGGCCATCTCGATTACAAAAGTTGCAATGTCTATCAATATTCTTCCCTTTGCTTTTATTTTCCTTATCATTTCGTTGAAATTATTTTTCATTTTGAGACTGGAATTGCTTAGGACCCTTGTTTGGTTTAGGACCATTCTTTTTAGGATACTGCTTCTTAGGATTCTTTGAATTTGGTTGATGTTGGGTGGCTAAGGCTTTCTTAGAAGAGTTTCCAAGATTAAGAAGACCAAGATGTAAGAGTTTTTCTTGTTCTCTTATTAAAGAATCACAAAAGACATCAAAAGAGGGGGACTTGTAGTATTTTCCTTGACAAATAAAGGTTTTTCTTGTAGAATGGAAGGTGGAAACAAACACAGAGTAGGTTGGTACCAACTTAGTAAGAATGGAATAGATAAGGCTACCATTTTCTTTCTTAACCTTAACACCTTCCAAGAGAAGTCTAAGGGTCTTAAACTTTGACAAAAAATCTTGAATAGAAGAAAAAATATTGGGGTCCAACGTAAGCAACTCATTTTCAAGTTGATGGGATATAATTTCATTTTTAATTCCAAAAACATTAGTGAGTTGTTTTATTGCTTCATTAGGGGTATCAAGTTCTGCGATATGGAATCTAAGGTCTAGAGAAATAGACATCCCTATCAACCCACATGCTTGATCTTGCCTATTTACCCATTTGGCTACCTTATCTTCATCTTTAGGTTTAGTTTCTTGGCTTGAGGCTATTCTGTAAAGACCTTTACTTCTAAATCCTTAATGTAAGACCACCATTGGAAGTAGTTGGTGTTGTCAAGAATAAATTGGCATGGACTTTCAATTTTAATAGAAACTAAAGCTATAGATGCTAAAACTAAGTGTTCCAATGGAAAGATCTTGAAAAATTAGGCCGATTAAAAAAAACGGCTCTGAAAACGACTCCCGGATAAAGAAGGTATGACTTTTTGAAGAAAAGATGTTGAAAATGCCGACGAAGTGCGTGAATGTGTGAAAATGAATGATAATGTTATATTTAAAAAAAAATCCCCCCCTTTTGAAATTTAATCTAATTAACTCACTTTAAAAAATTATTTTATATGACCCATTTTTATAAATAAGTGAAAATCACTTTTACAATGGTACTTTATGAGTTACCCACTAAATTGTAACTTAAATAAAAGAGAAAAAAGACTTTAGAATTATAAGTGACTCACTTTTTATAATGGGTGAGAAGACTTTTATTAAAGTAGCTTTAAAACATAAGTTACAGGTGCTTTTTGAAAAATTAACTCAACAAAAAGAAAGACTTGAACTCAAGACCTCTATTTTCATAAAGTAACTTTGGACCAAGTGAGCTAGATTAAAAGGTTAGTAATTTTTGGAAAAGAGGAAGATTTTTTTTTTTTGGTCATTGAAGCTTTGGGGGGCGTGCTTACTTGAAAAAGCTCTTTTTTTCCTACAAAACAAAAAAACCACACAACCCAACATGGACATGCAAAAAAAAACCAAACCTTATGGCTTGAAGTTAGATTTTCCCATAAACTAAATATTTTTCTCAATGTTTCTAATTTTCCGAGATCACATTAAGGCGCAGCGGAAAAGAGCATACACATGAGAGAAATTATTCCTTTATGTTTCTGATTTGCCCAGATCGCACATAGTCGTGGGGCAAAGAGCATACACAAAAATGAAAGATATAGATCCGGTAATAAAAAATAGAGAGCTAAATAAACCGAAATAAACAGAGAGAAAAATAACTAAAACTGCAAATAAAGGTTGTATACCTCCAGATCTTAAAAAAGACGTAGCTAGGGCTGCCAAAAACTTTTTGTGTGAAACGAAAGGGGTTCCTCACTAAAACAGATGCTCCTAACACAATAGAGCAGTCCTCTTGGCCCAAAAGCAGTTAGAAATAGTAGATCTAGGAAACAACAGTCGAATGCAGTTGTATCGGCTTCGGATTTGGATCACCAACGGATGCGGCCCTCAACTTGGCTCTTATGCTATGTAGGAATTTACAGGTTAAGTTCCTCAGACAGAACACCAAAGGACATCGCTCACAAACAGATCACAGATCAATACACCAGTATTCTTGATGTGGTTAAAACCCTCAAAGAGGGAAACAGTCCATGGCTTGAGCCAATGCGACCACTTCAGACAATTTATTAATAAAAGAATGAAAATTTACATAAGCTTCTCTCATGAACAGTTACCCTACAAATGACTTTCCTTGCTCTTTAAATAGATATTATGGACCAATCGGGTGTTAAGCCACGGATCAAGTGTCGATAATACCAAGGAGAGAATGAACTATCGGATCACTTCATGTCTAGAACATATCGCGACTGTTGGATTATAAGTTACAAATGTACATAGTAAAGAAACACACTTTACCTAACTCTTTACTAGACCAAGTTATACTTAACTATTTCCTATGTGTTGGAATATCCTAACAAATATAAACATATATTTAATATAATTGAAATTTTATCATGAGCTTCTTATTCATTTGAATTATAAAAATTATTTAGTACTTACATGTACATAAATTAGAATTATTGTAAATATATGAATTTCTTCATGTTATCTTTACATGTTCTTACAATCATTTATTTTATTTGAACATTATATGTAAATATAAACAAGGGTAATAGTCTGAACACAACATAGTCTTTGTCTCTACCACTAATTAATTGATTAAAGGTTGTGCAGAGAAAACTTCACACAATGAAAGTTATCCGCACAAAAATCTTCACATAATGAAAGCTCTCTACACAAAACTCCCTGCAAAATGAAAGCTTGTAAGATTCCTCCACATATTGGACTCCCTTCATAGTCCCACACATATGCATTTGTGTTGATTTTGAAAATATAAGTTAATATTAATATTTTGATGCTTTGAAAATCACACTTTTAGATTTGATATTTTAATGCTTTAATATAATTCCATATGTAATAATGCTTTTTAATTTTGATGCAATGTGAATTTTAATTGAAAAATTAATATATAGATTAGTTTAAATTTTAAATATATATTGAAATTAATATATAAGATAAGGCGTAGTCTAATTTATAGGTGAAATGACCTTTTCATCAAAATTCGACAATACAATCTCAAGCAAGATTGTAATTTTTTGTTGCTTAAAATACATTTTTGAATGCATAAATGGATTCAACACCTTGAAAAACCCCTCAGCCACTAGAAACAATGAAATCTCTCTCCACAAAGCTCTCTGCACAATGCAAGCTTTTCACACAAAGGTCTCCACATGTCTTGTTGTCAGTGTTTCTTTGCACAATTCTTGTGCATTATTATTATTACATGTTGTTAGTAATATTTTAATACTAAATAATCCATATATTTGTACCCTGAATACCATTAATTAATTGATTAAAGGTTGTATGAAATGTAGAGAAAAATTTGCACAATGAAATCTATTTGCAGAATGAAATTTGTCCCCACAAAACTCTCTGCACAATGAATACAATGCTCTCCGAACAAAGCTATCCACCTGTCTTGCTATCGGTGTGTCTTCTCATTCTACCACTAATTAATTGATTAAAGGTTGTTCTCCGCATAATGAAATATTTCTGCACAATGAAATCTATCCACACAATGAAATATCTCCGTACAATGAAAGCTCTCTTCACAATGAAATCTTTACACACAATGAAATCTTTATCCACAAAGCTCTCCGCACAATGCAAGATTTCTAGACAAAGGTCTCCACCTGTATTGATGTTAGTGTATTTCTGCATAATTTTATTGCATTATTATTATTATATAATATTGGCAATATTTTTAATATTAAATAATCCATATTAATTATTAAAAGCTATACAATGAAAGCTCTTCGCACAATCAAATTGCTCTACACATAACTCCGTGCACAATGAATTGCCCAACATTAGATGAAATTTGTTAATAAAAAATACAAGTGCATGATGCTCTTTCATACTTCCGCATGAATTCTTTTTCCGCACAATTACTCTGCATTGTATCTTCATATTCCGAATTGTTTTGTTGCACACTTTCCATACTAGTTTTAAAACGATTATAAGGCTATTGACATTATCAGATGCATTAAATACAATGTGTTATTAAGGTTGTGTATCTTTATTAATATAAGATTTAGTGTGGAAGAAAGGATTACCAGTAAACGTTAGTGTTTATAACATATTGTATTACGTAATCATTCTAATGATAACAGGTAACATATAAACCGTTGAAAGAATTAGTACTAGAGCATGTAAGAAATAATAAGTGTGTAACATAACCATATATGCAAAAAATGTATCGAGACATAAACGTTTGCGAAGATGTGAAAACTTGGAGTGACAGATACTGATTGTGTTGTAGGTGAATTCACAATTAGCATTAAAGAATTAATTAATGCTTAGCAGTGTTATTAATATCTATTATGTTGGACACCTAATCCTCTATGGGTTGGTGTGGAATGTGAACAACCACTGGAGTCCAAGAGACCACTTGGAATATGAATCCAAGGGTCACACCATGTATTATAAATGTAGGTCATGTCAATAATATATGCAATCTAATACTTATCTTTCTATTTTCTTGTTTACATTCCATGTGAGTTTAACATGGTATCAGTGTCGGAGATCTCCTGCCCTACTCATATTTGGGCTACTTATTTTGTGGCCTCTCTATGCATGTCAGTTTTTCCATTTTTATTCCCTATTAGAAGTGTTTTCTTTACTCACCAAACCTACTTATAGAAACTCTGTAGTCTGCAGTTAATTCCACGAAATTCTACTTTTGAGCTCTGCGTTAAGTAGCTGCGCATTGTTTTTGAAAGGGTTGTTGAATAAATTGTTGGTTGAGTTATTTACCATGAATTGAATGTTGTGTTGATGAACCTGGCAATTTTAAATTTACACTCCTGTAAGTATTGTATGATCTAGGTATTTAAAGATAAATTCATACATTTTCTTCGATGGGACTAGATCGAATCCTATCACAGATCTCGTCCAAGTGATAAATTGGTGTTATTTTATCATCATCCGCTGTCATATGCGTTTAACACCACCAATTTTCATTTTTGCTGTGTACAACACTCCCACTGCTCCAGTTTCCTCCTATCATAACGCTTAACTCCTATCTGACTTCTTTCACCTCCAACTACCCCCTAGCGGAACGTATTGTGTTGGTTAGTTTTAGTATGGTGTTGGGTCAATTTACTATGCAAATTAACATAAGTATTTAATTATCAATCCCGGTTTGTAGAACTTAGAAGCATGTCCAAAGTCTATGGATTCCGATGGTAGTCAATGTTAGAAGATGAAATATAAAGATTGAAAGACATGAATATTACAAATATAAAATCTAATTAAGTAATTTCTGATTCACTTATGTAATATGTGAGGTATGAGGCTCCTAACTTAGGAGAACCAGGTTTTCCTTCCCTACAATACTACTTTCATGAAGAGAAATCCAAACGCACTAATTAACAATGGTTTATGATGCAAAAGATGTAAAACAAGAGGCTCCTAACTAAGGAGGACCAGGTTGTCCTTCTTCACAGTTCTTACTTCAAACCAAAAATGCAGAAATAACTTCAAATAAGAAAAGGAGAATGAAATTCAGTTTTAGCTAAAGATCAAATAGAAGGAGATTTTATCTTAAATTCCCATGTGTCCATTCATATGTAGATTATAATTAAACCAATATTCATTCAGCAATCATCACACATCTAAATACATTTGAAACAAGAACTAATTTATGAAAACTATGAAAATTTAACCAAGAAGTGGACTTAGCTTGGTGTGGGGGCCCTCCACCCTTGCCTTCAACACTTGAAGAAATCTCAGCTACAACAACTTCAGTAAATCAACCAAGCATGAACAACAAATTGAAATGAAATAAGTTCTTCAATTAACTTTCAGTCTTTAAAGAGTCTCAAAATCAGATTACATAAAGTCTACCTCCTTAAACCTTCAATAGTATTGGCTTAAATAGAGAAATAATAAAAAAAATTCACTAAAAAGTCTCTAACAACCTTATCTATCCTAATCCCATCTATCCTAGTCAGATCCACCCATTTAGTTACACAAAATTTGGAAAAATCCCAAAAATCACTAATTTTGGCCTATTTCTTAGGGATTTCCTGAATGATTGGTCCTATTTGACTAGCTTTGAGCAGGTCTATTTAAGCTCAGTTTGACCGAACCAATAGGAATTCATTCAATCTTAGTTCCCAAGCTTTCTAGAAATGTTCTCAGCTCGTGCCTAGGTGTCCTATAATTATGACTTCAATGGAGCCATTACGAGAATTTCTGATCTTGTCCAAAAATGCACTTAAAATCCATTTTTTGCAAAAATATCTAAAAATTGAAAAACATAATTTATTTGCTTGAATATGCATAATAACGTCAAAATAAGTCATATTTGGATGGTATAAAGTGGAAAATTATGGAAATTAGGTGGATTTTAATAAGCAAAATTTGATAAAAAAACGAGGGCCAACATATGGTCCATATGTTAATATGTCCAACCTTCCAACGAGTATCAATATAATACCATTCCTACATGTGCACTTGCGTGTGCCAGGTTTTTGGCCGGATAAATCATTCTTGCAGACAAGACCGATCTCCCTAGTATCAAAAGATATCTAGCAATAAGCAGGACAAGCAAATCTACCTTTCTCTAAACATATTGTGATTCATTAATAAAAACTAAAGAGGTGTTTTAGACCCTACTTAAGTCCAACGCTAGTTGTTGGCAGCCATCGCTTCAACCATCCGAAAGAGTTTCCTTTTGAGAACCTGCAATCACAAACAAGCACACATCAAATAACACCTGCATAGCTAATATAATAAATCATGTTCATCATGGTGATCAAGGAGTCCATGAAATAAACCATAAAACACAACTTATTGAGAAAAATAAACTTGATTGTATTAACTTTCAAATAGAAGAACTTTACAACCTTGGTGCCTTGATGCTGTACAAGCTCTTCCCAGGGTCCAAACAGGAATCTCCTCTACTTTGACAAGCTTCACTCTCTTCCAAATGAGATAAAAAATGTATGTAATCTTTCCTCTCAAAAGCTCAATTAGGAATACTAAGTTCCAGCAGCATTTCACTTCAAAAATATTCAGCTTTCAACCTCCCAAGTAAGCAGCCCAATGCTTCATTTTATAGTGCAAAGGAAGGAGGTTATAGGTCCACCTATGAAGGGATAGAGTCCTCCTTCAAAGGGATAAGCTCCTCACATCAAGGGGTTAGCTCCTTAAGGTATGGGATGCACGAACCTCAAGATTCCTTCTAGAAACTTCCAGAAATGACTCAAAGTGAGTTTTTAAGAATGTACTTGCGTCTTTTTGACTTTTACAGAGGTCTGCACCCATTACACAGAGACAGAGTGGTCAGGTATGCAAGGGACATGACCATTAGGTGTGGGACCATAGGTAATGCTAAGAGAAAGTGCGGAACCAGAGCTTTACAGACTTTTAAGGTCTTTCTCTTATTTTCAAGGCTTGACATGAAGAACTGAGGTTTAAGACTTACAAAGGAGGAAAGTATGAGTGGTGATAGACTCACACAGATTGCAGAATGTCAAGGTGACAATTTTTGTGCAACAGATTGCCCCCTAAAGTGCGAAGTCTGTAATAGATGAGGATAGCATTTGTCGTCTAAGAAGAGTGAAGTACTTTATCATTTCAAGGATCATCCTGTGGACACCCCGGTCGGAACCTGTAAAAACATTCAATACAAAATATATATATATGTGAACATATCATCGCTGAGGTAGGCATTCCCATACTCAGATCAAAACTGACTAGAAAACTAACTAAATAGCTCCGATACAAGAATGATTTTGTAATACATCATGACTATAGACGTATGTAGACATAGTATGGGTGAAACGATCTGTTTATGAATAGTCCACTGTATAATGAATAACAAAATTCCTCGTAGCCTGGGTGGTGGAAACTAGATCCAGGGTCTTGATTTCTGCTTCCCAAACTAGTACGATTCTATCCATGTGAATGAATGTGTCGAAGTTGAACATGGTAGAAACCACTTGATTACCAGTCAATGATGTAAACTATTAACAAGTGTGAGAGAAACCACCAATAATGTTAATGGCTCTTAAAGTACTCAATACAATCCATGAAATGTGAATAAATGAGTTGATGTCGAATATGTCACAGAATCCTTTGATCGAAGGCCAATGATGCAACATGTCGTCGAAGGCGAGAAACCTGCCATTAAGGCATGCAGATTCCAAGGCACTGATGATTTCTAGATCATATTTCTAGATAATGAGCTGAAGTCGATAGAAAGCGATCTGTCGTAGGCAAGCCCATAACACAAAATCATAGATCAAGTTTGAAGAAATATATTTGGCAAGGACTAACTCAGGGATGGTCAAAATGGATGACAGATATTTTGCAGATGAATGGTTTATTTGAACTGACCTCTTGAACACATAACTACACTGCATATGGTTTGGTGACAATTGACCCAAAGCTAATACCTAGAAACTGGCTAAAGACTTTCAATATGGTTTGATTAACTGTTAGGAAAAGGATTTCCCAACCCAGGTGAACAAAATGTGTCATGTTCAAGAGTGGTTAACTGCTTTTCTAAAACACAAAGTATAACAAACAGGTTCATTTTTCCCTCTTTTCCCCCACCATTTCTGGCAAGTACCTCTTTATTTTTGACAAGCTTGAGGAGGATAACATTTGCTTGGTTATAAGCTCATCCTTCGGATGAGTCCAACTTAGTTTAAAATTCGAACCCTAAGAAGGAGTGGTTTGTTCCTGTTTAAATTGAATAGGTCCTTTACTGTTGAATTTTAACGAGTCCAGTGTAGGAAAAACTCGGTGTTTTCCAATTTTAGGGAGTCAGAAGAAAAACTTAAGGAAGCTCCATGGATGTCCTTTTTCGTAAATTTGTGTCTCCCAAGCCCAAAAAAGTATAAAATAATACTTGAGAGAACCGCTTGACCATTATAATCAAGGAGTACTTTTCATAATTAGTGGCCCTGATCTGAAAAGGTAAAAAAGCGATCAAAGACACGTCGTTTTATTACCAATATCGAACTTGAAACGACAAAAGTCCGGCAATCTTTTCATGTTTATACAGTCAGAAAAGAGCTATAAGTGGACCGTCCTTTTAATTCCATTTTAACGAGTTTAAAAAGGAAAAACTTGGCAATCTTTTCATATTTTATGAGTCAGAAAAGAGCTTAAAGAGGACTCCAATGTTCTTTGTCGAAAATGATCAATTATCCCTGAAAATCCAATATTCTGCACAAAAACTCAGAAAATTACTGATACCTGTTTAAAATAAATAAAAATGTATCAAAAAGATACCTTTTTAAAGTGAAAAATAAACAAATTAAAAATTCATTTATTCAAAAAATCTTATAAAAAGGGCTTTTGTAAATTCATTTTTACCGTTTGACTTCAGAGTGAGAAATAAGAGCTTTTGGGTAAGAAACTTCCTATGGAGATTGCGGAAAATCTAACCGTTGGAATCGAAAACCGTCAGCTCTAGGTAATCCACATCATCCATATCCTGCATTTCAACCATTTAATTTTCATTTTAGGGCTTTAAAATTGATTTTTAAAGGAAAATTTTGTTTAAAAAAAACCACTCGTGGGGGTCCGCAGGTGCAACATGCGGACCCCGACTTTTTTGTACAAAGGAAAAAGTCGGGGTCCTGCACCTGCTCTTAAGGATGAGTGCGGACCTACGCACTATCCCTAACTAGCGGGTGAGGACCCCACGAAATACGTTTTGAAATTTCAATTTTTTCCATTTCCGCCCAAAATTTTTTGAACTAAATTGTTCTAATCCGCCTTTTTTGAAATGTAGGTCATACAAAATGCTCATTTGGCGGGAACGCGAGCACGAAGATGTGGATCTAGCCACATTAATTCATCCACCTTTAATATAGGCATTAAAAGCATGTGTACTATTTAAATTCTAGGCCATACCCGGCATGAGGGCTCAAGTAGACTTCTTGCAATGGCTGGTAGATAGGTGGAGCACACAGGACTAGTGTTTTGATTATTGGTGGCCACCGGCTCGAAATCGAGCTAGAAAACATATACTTCTTGACTAGTTTTCCCAAGTGAGGCGAACGATTATCTCTATTCGGGACTAGGCCAGGTGGCCAGTCTGTCGCTAGTCTCCATTTAGAGTTTTGCAATGACCAAACAGAGGACAAACGGATAGATATTAAGACTATCTCCCATTCTGAACTTAAATTTATCACGTTTACTATCACCAGACTATGCGGGAGCGCAACATTCATGTATCTACCAGATCCTAGATGCGAATGGCAGTAGACTATTATCGAGGCACCATCTTCAATTGGTTCGAGGTTGTGTTAGCGAATGTAAAAGGCCAATTGACTAAAGCAAAGAACAGACAACTAAAAAACTTTGGATATGGTTTCTTGGTTGTGAGCTTTGGTCTAGAGAGGGTCCCTATGTTGGTCCCACAACAGCTTTCCGTTGAGGATGGACTTCCTCGAGAGCCTAGGATTATGTGCTAGGTTGCAGTGATGGCCCGTCATCCTGATGAGGGTTCAGAGGTTGTCCTATTTCCACCTGAGTATTTTCGTTGGTTGAGAAACCAAATTTTTGTGATTCAGGATTTTCCATATGCTGGGATGGATTATCGTGGTGACCCAGACATGGCTCTTCCACCAAGAGAGCAATGGGATGATTAAGGTAAAATCATTTTCAACAATTTCTAAATTTTTAACTAATTTTTTCTTGTTTTTTAAATCGTCCAAAACTGACAGTAAAAAGTTTTAAATGCAGATGTGGATCCACGGTGACCAGCTGCTCTCCAACCCTATGAGAGAAGACACCCAGCTGCTGCAGCACCAGCCCCACAGGAGCCATCTACAGAGACCCTAACCGAATTGGAGAATTATCTAGAGCGTTTGACAACAGACATTCCAGAGACTAGCATAGATGATATTCCATTTAGGTTACAACGTTACGTGATTGGGGTCCCAGGGCCTTTTAGGAGGTTCCTTTGTAGGGTGGCATAAGAAGTGGTTTTTTATCGTGATCATCATCAGTGATAGGATGATCTCATTTGTAGACTCATACGACATTTTATGTCTTTTTGTACTATCATTTTTGCCGATCATAAAGTGTTTTTCAACCTATGATCGAAGACGATGTATATTTGGCACACTTCTATGCTATGATATATCACTATTACTAGCTATCTTGTACACCATGTTATGAAATGTTTTTAAATTTACTGTTTTGATTATTGCAAATGTCTATTTAACATTCGAGAAGCAACTGCATCTGCTAATGTATTTAAATATCTTGGAATATGCTGATATTCAATGTAGTCAAATTCACGTTCCAAGAGATGAACTCTCAAAAATAATCTTAATAACACTGGATTTCTATTGGCATAAACTCTGTTAAGCTGTAATACAACGAGTTCAGAATCTAACCTAACAATCAAACTCCGAATCCCAAATGAAATGGATTCAGATAGTAACTCAATCACTGCACTATACTCTGCAGTGTTGTTTGTTGTTTGACCGAGGCTTACCCCATGCATAGATACTAACTCATCAGAGGGTGAATAGATAACCCAAGCTGCGGAAGAAATGTTCCGTGTACTACAACAAGCACCACCAGTAAAACCAATATATGTTTGAAGAGATGTCAACATCTGCAATATCAAGAGTAAAATCAAGATAAGCAGGAATAATGATAAAAGCACTCTCTAAACTAGGCACACTTTCCTAATCTAAAACACAACAACTAGAAAGAAACTATTCTAATAAAAATATCCACACCAAAATTTAAGCATAATATCTTTTCAGATAAAGCCCATTTAAAGATACACCGTCAATATAAGGACCATGCCACATAGGTACAAATTTTCCAGCCCCTAGCTTATTGTTTGCTTGAGTGTATGGTAAAACTAGGTCTCCTTCCGAAAAATTACGAGGGGTAACATTTCGGTCATACTGAGCTTTTATTCGTTTGGCATGAGCTTCGATTGCTAATGCAGCATCATGTCGATTCTCATCTAGTTGACCTAAGTACAACAAGCGTTTCTCCTCTTCGGAAGTGGCTGGGAGTAATTCTATGGCTATTTTGAATGACGGAATTTCGCATTCAATGGGTAACATTGCTTCCAAACCATAGACCAGTTGAAAAGGAGTGAAACTAGTTGATGTTTTTACTGAGGTTCGATATGCCCAAAGATCTGAAAATAACATGTTATGCCAATTCGACCTATGAATACCAATGATTCATTAGATCATAGTGCCTAGAACTTTATTGGTAGCTTCAACCAGACCATTAGCCTGTGGGTAATATGGAGTAGAACTATCGTGATGCAGGCCAAGTTGATCTGTCAGTTCAATCATCATGATGTTTCGAAAATGACTCCCATGATCAGTAATAATCGCTTGAGGAACACCGAATCTAGCAATTATATGATTGAAAACGAAAATTGCAGTAGTTTTGTCATCTGCCGAAAATGTAGGCATCGCCTTGGCCCACTTAGTAAAATAATCTATCGCAAGGATGATATATGCATGCCCCCTGGGCAAGTGAGGGTTACATGTAATAAAGTCGATACCCCACTTTGCGAAAGGACTGACAACAACTATAGAGTGGAGAGGAGCGGGTGGAGCACGCATTTTACAATAAAAAATTTGATAATTGTGGCATTTCCGGACTACATAGATACAATCTTTAAATAAGGATGCCCAGAAATAACCAGCGCACAATATCTTTTGGGCTGTGGCATACCCAGACATATGACCGCCACATGCTCCAGAGTGACAGTCATTAAGAACCTTTTCAGCTTCTTCATGAGTTAGACAACGTCGGAAAATAGAATCCACCTCACGACGATAGAGTGTATCTCCAATAATATTGTATTGTTGGGATTGGAAACATATTTTCCTTCACTGAGATCATGAGATTTCAGGCCGAAAAGATTGGGTTTAGAGATAAACAATGATATCTCCACACCATGGATCAAGAGTACTAATGAGAAACGAGGATTCGTCCACAATGGGTTCTTCCACCATAGTTTCAGTATCAGTATGCAGGAAATCACACATCAGTTCCACAAAAACCAAAGATTTCTTTGCCTTGGATTTTTCAAATTCCAAGTCAAATTCCTGCAAGATAACTATCCATTTGGAATACTTGCCCCCTAGCAATTGTTTGGTCAAAATATACATCATAGGGTTACAGTCAGAAATTATTGTGGTTTTGCGTAATAAGATGTAGTGACGAAATCTTTGGACAACTTGAACAGCTGCCAAGGCCAATTTCTCCACATGCAAATATTTAAGCTCAGTCAGATTCAGAGTTCGACTAAGATAGTAAATAACATGTTCACTGTTGAATTCCTCTTCCTGAACTAAAACCATCCCAATGGTGGAATGAGAAGCAGCGATGTACAAGAAGTAGTCCTGGTTGTAGATGCGAGGATGCAATAACGGTGCATGGGTCAATGCGTGTTTAAGTGCATCAAAAGATTTGTCAGCTATCTCATCCCAAAAGAATGGAGTATTCTGTTTAAACAACCTGGTAAAACCTTTCGTTATCTCAGCGTAGTTAGGAATGAAACGACATAAAAACTTTGTTTTCCCTTGCAAACTTTGGAGTTGGCGAAGAGTCGAAGGAGGAGGTAATTTGACAATAGTTTCAACCTTCAAGGGATCGACACGAATGCCGACTTTCAAAACAACAAATCCCAGTAAACGACCCGTTTCTATACAGAAAACACATTTGTGTGGATTTAGCTTAATTCGATAATGCCTACATCTCATAAATATTGCTCGTAAATGAGTGAGATGATCAGCTCTACGTAATGAATGGGCAGGTAAATCATCGAGATAAGGCTGCACAATGTGCTTGATGTCATGAAATGCATGACATAGCACTTTGAAAAGTTGCTCTGGCGTTCCTCAATCCAAAAGGTAATTTGCAATAAGCAAATGTCCCCCATGGACAAATGAAAGCCATTTTAGGTTGATCAACATACAGTATGTTGATTTGATTGTAACCAGAAAAACCATCCATAAAGGAGAACATTTCACTGCCAGCACAATCATCAATAATTTGATCGATATAGGGTGTTGAATAATTGTCTTTAGGACAAGCTCGATTAATATCCCTATAATCGATACATATTCTTATCGTTCCTTGCTTTTTGTTAATGGGAACAATATTCGATACCCAATCCGTTAAAGGAATTGGATAAATGAAACCTGCTCGAAGTAATTTCTCAACTTTAGCTTTAATAGTAGCAGCTTTTCTTGGATGTATCTGATGCAAACGTTGCCAAACAGGTTTAGCATCTGGGTAAGTTTTAATTTCATGGACAACAATGGATGGATAGATTCTTGGCATTTCTTCATATGACCAGGAAAACACGTCACGAAATTCTTGAAATAGGGCTTTATAAGTTTGGATTTCATCGCCCATACAAGAAGCAACTATATGAATGTTTTCAATAATTCCGGGTTTAACTGAAATGTCAATAGGAACCATTCAAGAAATATTTCCCAAATTCAACTCAGAATCATGATGTTGCAATGGATTCTGTGGTTCTTTGACATAATCAACAGTAAAAATAGATGAAAAATCATTTTCAAAATGATCAAGCTCAGGTAAAAACGAAGATCGATGATGAAGATCTTCCCAGGGTAAATCATCAACACATAAAAGTTCATGAATTTGTTCATCAGTGTGAACAGGATCAGAAAATGTTGTCGAATCTGAGGTTGATATTGAAAGTGATTCCCCATGGACCACATTCATTGGATCGATTTCAATTGAACAAGAGTCAGAAAATGATTGTATGGCCTGATATGCAATTTCAAAGGGACTCGAAGGCATGGCGTTACCAAATGAATCCACCTCAGATTCGGAAGGTATGAACCAAGGATCATCAAAAGCGATGGTGTTTGATGAAATCATATGAATAGTTGCAAAAGAAGGTGATACATTAGGGGGAGGAAATGAAAAATTTCCTAGTAAACCAGAATCTTTAACCAAACCTACCCCAACATCCTTGTAAGGGATAACTATTTTACCGACATGCTGAATACTATCAGAAGAGGCTGGGTCGGATGAAAAGTAAGTCAACTGGTCTATTGTAACGATCTTTCCATTATGAGGAAACTTGATAAGCCGAAAGACCGATGAAACAACAACATTCATAGCATAAGACCAACTGCGACCCAAGAGAAGGTTGTAATCTAGAGGGGCATCAACCACTTCCACATCTAGATTTATAGTTTTGCCTTCAACCCCTATAGGTAAATGCTGTAAAATGCCAAAAGGATGAAACCCTCGGCCATCAAAAGCCTTTAGAATCATTGAGGATTGATTGAGTGTAGGAGAACCAAGCGATCTCCAACACTTGATCAGCATAATATACGTAGAAGCTCCCTCATCAATCACAGTCCTAAAGCAAGGTCTGTTTTTGACTAACAATGGAATCTGAAAAGCCATTTGATGAGGGAGGTGAGGTGTACTATCCTCTAAATCTAAGATTATAAGGTTCGAATCCTGAATATCAACAGCTCCTATTGCTGACAATAGTAATTTACATTGTGCTGGACATGATTGCAGCACGTCCAAAGCCAACATTGCTGAAGGGGAAATAGCTAAGTCTTCAACAATGTTATAATTCTGAGTAGGTCTCGCATGTGGATTGAAAGCTAACTTCCGAAGTATACCTTTAGCAGGCGGTTTGATTACTAAGTCAGGGTTGGGTTTCTCGATTTGTAGTGGATTGGAACCAGAAGGAGTTGAAGTTGATGGGTTTGAACTAGAAGATTTTGCTTCTTTACCACCAACAGGACTTTTACTACCATAATCTTGCGATTGCATCGCAATCTTGACATGGGATATCATCATAATGGGTTCTTCTAAGGCATTCGAGGAAGAACTGATCATCTTACTATCTTGACTAGGAAAAGGATCCTTCAAGATAGCAGGTATTTGAGAACCTTTGACGATTTTCGCAACCTCAGCTCGATGTGGGCAGTCTCTTGTAAAATGCTCCTCATCACAAATGAGATAAGAATAGCAAGGTTTACATTTCTCGTCAATAGATTCATTTTTATCTGATTTCTCTTTTGAGTTTTGTTTATTTTTCTTCTTCCCCTTCTTTTTACCGTCGGATTTTGATTTGGTCGTAGATGATTCTACGACATGGATATCAACAGGAATTTCAGCGGAAGAGTCTCCTGTCAGGGAATCTGGTAAAGTTATAATAGGAGAAGAATTCTTTGAAGATTTATTCTTGCTTTTGGTACTAACTGAACCAATCATACCATTAGCGGCATGAGACCCTGAAGGAGCTGCAGTTATTTGATTGTGTTTCGGAAGGTCGGGGATTTTTTCGTGTAAGGTACTTGACTGCGTATAGACAAGGTCAAGGTACGGAGCCTAAGCAATTACTTGCTCTTCAATAACAACTCTTGCCTTAGCTACATCCTCAGTGATTTTAGGTAATAATGATTTAACGAACCATTCTACTAAAATTTGATCCAGAATAAATACTTTCACTAAACATCATCTACGTCGTCATTCATGGATATGATCTGAAATATATGTGGACGTTGACTATTTTAATGAAGTTAATAATTATGTGCCATTGTCGTATCTGACAGGCAACTGAAAATGAGTTAAGAATGAAGTGGCTAACTGACTAAAATTGTAAAAAGAGCCTCGTGGTAACTCAATGTACCATTTGGCAGCAAGACCAATCAAAGTGCATTGAAAAAGACGTAGGCGAATTGAATCATCAATAATGAAATTAAATGCACACCAGAGGTGATAAGTCATCACATGGTTTGACAGATCCTCTCCTGACTTACCCTCAAACTTTGGGATATCACTGGGCAACTTATTCGGCATTGGCGGCCAAAACGGAAGATAATTAATTGGATCGTTCGTAAGGCACGAAAAATCAGGTAAATCCAAAGTCGCTATAAATGGTAACTGACAGTTAGGGTCTTGAAAACCTTGGGTCATAAGACCAACCCCAGGAGGAGGATATCCAGGATAACTTGGAATTGGATTTGCATTGGGGATATTATATCCTCCTGGAAAGCCAGGATTAACCGGACCAAACTGGGGTTGTTGAGGTTGCTGATAAGTATATCCAGGGTACGGTTGATACTGATAAGCTGGGCTTCGTATAGCAGGACCGAATTGGTACTGTCCCTGGTATGATTGATAAGTGAACTACGGTTGACTTGTGACAACCGTACTTGGACCAAGTTGTCCTACAGGCATTTGAACTGAAGTCTGAATTGCAGGTCCTAACTGTGGTAAAGAGGCTTGAGGATTTGATGCAGGAACAGTAGAAAACGGAGCTACCGATACTCCAGATGTAGGTGGGGTAGATTGAACAGAAGCTGTAGTAGTTGTAGCAGTCGTTTGAGGCAGAGTCCGAGGTGAACTAGGCCCAGACTGATGAACTACACCAGGTACAGAAGTTTGAATAGTAGGTTGGACAGGTTGCTAGGTTGGACCAGAAACCAAAGGTTGTCCAGATTGGGATGACAACTACACATTGGGTTGCAAAGTCTATTGAGATGAGTCCCACACCACGTTCATTCTAGGGTATGGACCCATAAAAGGTTGAGCATATTGAGGACCATAACTGGGTTGAGTGTAGGGCTAATAATTAAATGGTACATTTCCAGCTCCTTGTACAAATGGTTGACTAGAAGGTGGTTGGAAACCTTGAGTTGGGTACTGACCTTGAGGTTGATAACCTTGAGGCACATACTGAAACTGGGGTTGACCTTGAGGTTGATATTGATACTGGGGTTGACCTTGAGGTATATATTGAGTCTGAGGTTGACCTTGAGGTATGTACTGTTCCGAAGGTATGTGCTGTCCTTGAGGTTGCCCCCCAGGTAGTAACTGACTACCTTGAGGCTGCCCCCCAGGTAGTAATTGAGTACCTTGAGGTTGCCCCCCAGGCGGTAACTGACTACCTTGAGGTTGCCCTCCAAGCAGTAAATGACTACCTTGAGGTTGCGGATTTGGAATAGTACCAGACATCATAAGGATTTCTTCTATGCTTGACACTTGAGTTCCGTTATTACCAGTTGATATCTCATGTTCAATTGGTTGAGGAGATGCTCCTAAAAAAGTACCAGAGAGTGACTGATACCCAGAAGGAACAAAAGGACCACCATATAAAAATGTTTCCAGTGTTTGGGAAAACATCGATGACTGTTTCGACATATTCAAAGGAGGATAATAACCTCTGGGCGTAGGATGGAAAGGAATTCGAGGTGGTGAAAAAGCAAGACCCAGATTTTCTAAAAAGTTCGTCAATGATATGTATCAAGCGTCACTTCTAAAAGGACTGTAGAAGATTGATTCACACTCCCTAAGTTCTAAAGTTGGTTGATTTTCAGGGAGAGTTGTATCTTCGTCCAGACTAACAAGTTCTTCAATAGAAATGAGTCCAGAAGGAAGATTTTGAGTAACAACACTTCCTACCCTAGGTGAACCAGGACCACTAGAAGTTGGAGAAGCAAATCCTGAAGATGGAGTAGTAGCAGGTTCAGTTTCAGGCTCAGAAATTTCAGGTTCTTCAATTAATTCACTAGTGGGAGAAATACTACCAGTAACTTCGGAAAATGAAATTAGTTCAGAAATATACTCTATTGCTTGAACTTGATAATCAGGGTGAATAATTAAGGATGATTCTCTAGCTTCCGGTGACCCAACTCTATTGTCACTAGGTGATACAAGAGCTCGTAGCCCTTTAAGTTGGCTTGGTGTATATTCGGGAGGTTGCCCTCGAAGTCTACGGGATTGTATCGGTAATTCAACCACGATTAAATATTTAATTACTTCACACGCAAACAAAGAAAATCTCAATAAAACCACCTAGAGTCTCTAAAGAACCAAGCAATTGAATCACACGCCTAAAAAATCTAAGAGTTCAAACCACACACAAACAATAACTTTTCGTACCAAAAACACTAGTTGGTGATGAAATCCAACATCGCAGAATTCAATACAGAAATGGCGGTTTGAACAGTTACCCCGACAACCTACTTAATGAAACAGACTGGCACAAGTTTCTTCAAAAAACCATCTCGAGTGAAGAGAACCCCCCAGAGAGTCCAAGTGAGTCTAGTCAACATCTGGTCCAGGTACAGTGAGACCCATCCTTCACCGTCACCTTAGGAAAGAATCTTAAGATTATGGTCACTAAGGTTACCAACAGTAACAAATACAACTGGGGGAACAGTCTACGATCCGATCTACACGCAAGGGCAGAGTAAAAAAGCTCAATCCCCTTGAAGGCTCCTCAATAATGGTTAATTTGAGGTTTACCGTTTTTAATATGTGCAAATCTTCTATCTTTCCCAATGAGACAGACTTGATTATCTCAAAGGTTCGGACATGATCTCGTGATTGACTCCTTTAAGAGGAGCTTCCCAAATTATATCAATTACAATTGGATTTATTTCCTACCACAAGATAGAGCTACTTGTTTGTTTTAACTATCTTGAAGAGTTAATTACTCACTACTCCAAGATACTACCCTAAGCTATATTGGTGATAAGAGCCCTAGAAATAAAAAGATTGCTAGATCAATTTTAATTAAGCGTTATTTTTATGGGTTGTTTCTTAAGTTAATAAGTATGGAGATGAAACTTTGATGGTGTGAAGACTCGACTCCAAAAACACTAAAAAATGTGCCTAAAATGATAAACAATTTGTTTTTCCTTTCAATGAATCTCTAGCTAAAAGAAAGAGTTGAGGATGGAATTCTTTGAAAAACAAATCTTTCCTTCAACATGTAAATGAAAAAAAAATATTTTTTTCTTTTTCAATAAACTCAAAACGAAACTACTAATTATACTCACAAAAAAAAATCTCTTTTCTTTTCAACACTCAAAACTACAAAAAACAATTCTTTCAAAAGAGATTATACGATTTCTAGAAAAACACTCAAAACTATGAAAAACTAATCTTGAGATCTAAACTTCTAAAAACCTAATCAAAATAAAAGCTTCAAACGTTTTTGAGGACGTTTTACTTATTTATTCAGTGAACTAAGGATTAATTCGTTCATAATAACAAATCAATCAAAAAAACCCAACTATGTTTTCTTTTATAAAAATGAAATTCAAAACTTATGACCAAGTTCGTTCAAAGATTTGCAAAGAGAAACAAAATCTATTTCTCACCAAGGGAAGAATTCACAAACCAGCTAGACTCATCAAGAAGAGAAAAGATACCAGGGTGATCTAAGGTTTCTTAGGCTTCTAATCTTTAAGTCACTACAGAGACCGAGTGAAAACCAATCTAGGAATGCAAAACTTCTAGAAAATCATCTAAAACAAAAACACCAATGGAACTTACTCAGAAGAGACTTTTGACAAGACACATGCAGATCTGGGCAGAGACTAAAAGTTGTAAACAAATCCTAAACTTAACTGGACAAAAATATTTTAGTTTTTTCAAAAATTTTGATAGGGTCCGCAGGCTTCGAGTTCCGCACTGTATTATAAACAGAATGTGTAGTCCTCTTGAAAATTTCAAGAAAAACAAAAACAATCTAGAACCTAAAAACTACCCAATCCCACACCCATCAAGAAAAAACTAGAAACAAAAACAAGTTTCTCAAGTTAAAGACAAAGGAAAATAAAAAAACCAAATTCAGTTCCCCAGTGGAGTTGCTAATTTGTTGTCCAGATAAGGCCGATCTCCCTAGTATCAACAGATATCTAGCAACAAGCAGGACAAGCAAATCTACCTTTCTCTAAACATATTGCGATTCATTAATAAAAACTAAAGAGGTGTTTTAGACCTTACTTTAAGACCAACGCTAGTTTGTGGCAGTGATGTTCCAACCATCTGAAAGAGTTTCCTTTTAGAACCTACAATCACAAACAAGCACACATCAAATAACACCTACATAGCTAATATAATAAATCATGTTCATCATGGTGATCAAGGAATCCATGAAATAAACCATAAAACACGGCTTATTAGAAAAATAAACTTGATTGTATTAACTTTGAAATAGAAGAACTTTACAACCTTTGGTGCCTTGATGTTGTACAAGCTCTTCCCAAGGTCCAAACAAAAATCTCCTCTACTTTGACAAACCTCACTCTCTTCCAAATGGGATCAAAAGGTATGTAATATCTCCTCTCAAAAGCTCAATTAGGAAGACTAAGTTCCAGCAGCATTTCACCTCAAAAATATTTAGCTTTCAACCTCTCCAGTAACCAGCCCAATGCTTCATTTTATAGTGCAAAGGAAGGAGGTTACAGGTCCACCATTGAAGGGATAGAGTCCTCCTTCAAAGGGATAAGCTCCTCACATCAAGGGGTTAGCTCTTTAAGGTATGGGATGCATGAACCTTTAAGGAGCGAACTTGCCACCTCAAGATTCCCTCTATAAGCTTCTAGAAATGACTCAAAGTGTGTTTTTAAGAATGTACTTGTGCCTTTTTAACTTTTACAGGGGTCCGCACCCATAACGCAGAGACAAAGTGGTCAGGTGCGCAGGGGACATGACTACTAGGCGCGATACCACAGGTAATGCTAAGAGAAAGCGCAGAACCAAAGTTTTAGAGATTTTTAAGGTCTTTATCTTATTTTCAAGGCTTGATATGAAGAACTGAGGTTTAAGACTTGTAAAGGAGGAAGGTATGAGTGGTGATAGACTCACACAGATTTTAGAATGTCAAGGTGACAATTTTTGTGCAACATAACTATGGAAACAATTAAACGATTGAGAAATCACAAAGCATACATGAGACAAAATCCAATCACACATTACAAAATGATTTTCTAGGTGAAAACAACTTCTCATAACCTCTCCTATCTGCATATTGCATAATTCAAAAAATAGAAAAGATTTACAATGTTTTCTCAAGCCTATGCAACCTCTGCACTAGTAGAATCTATCTCACTACTCAAGAAGTTGCCTCCTATCAGTACTTCAAAAATTCCTAGCTTTCTTAAGTCCATATTTCCTTACATTGTTCCTCAAGGAATTGGCTCCCTATTAATTAGGGAAATTCCTAATTAAAATTGCACAATTCACAATAGGCCTTCCTCTGAGTGCATGCATCAACTGTAAACATTGATTATGCTACAACTGAGAGTAAACTTCCCTTGAAATCCAATCTAAATTGGCTAAATTGAGTTATCTACATGGATGAGTTAATTTAGGTTGAATATTACTGAGTGTGAAATTAGTTACGCACCCGTTAACTGTGCCTCAATTAGTTCTACTAACAGAGAGATCTAGTTACACTAATAATAACTCAAATTAACTAATTCCAATTGCTACAAATTAGCAATCAATCTTGTAGAAATTAACTCAAGTGTCTCCTACTTGAATTAATTGATTAAACTGAAAGATAAGTCCCATACCACGTTTGTTAAATTCCTCCAAATATTTCCTTGAAATTAGAATTCAAATTTCTCCTAATTTAATTAAGGGAAAATTAAATAAGGCTTGTGCATGAGTGGATGTCCACACTCAATATCTTCTTTGCTTCTACATTTGTGGTTGTGCCAAAATTTATTGAGGCTACTTCTAAGGCTCCATTTTTAGAGGTAAATTAGGCTTCGTCTCAACCACCAAGTCCCTAACTTTTTCCATGCTCCTCAAGGATTTTCATGCATCTTCTACTTCAAGTGCATACATATTATTGACTCTAGCACCGATCTTCTTCATCTACCCCATGGCTATGTGCCTCCTAAAGGATTTACCTTTACCAAAGATCACATCATAACCACAGTCTTCTAACACTAATATGGAGATGAGATTATTCTTCAGACTTGGAACAAACAACACATCTTTGAGCTCGAGAGGGGAGATTGACTCCCTCTAAAAGGTAATTTTACCAATACCAATCATGTTGTACCTTACATCATTTCCAAACTTATTGTTCCTATGAAGATATTTCTCCTTCGAGTCACTACAGAATTCTCTATTCCCTATCATGTGGAACATGGCACCACTATCCAGATACCACACACTCCCCATCATGTTGTTGACAATGCATGCGATGAGAGTGAAATAAAGCTCAAACTGTGAATTCAAATCTTCACCTATTGCTTCTACCATAGGATCCTTCTTGCTCTCCCTATTGTGTGGACACTTCATGGCATAGTGCTTGACTTCCTCACAATTGAAACACTTGAATTTGGATGTCTTTTTTCTTTCCCTATTGGCTGGAATCAACCTCACCTTACGAATTCTTTCACTTTGTAGTATACCTAGGGGGGATAATATGGGGTACAGAGGGAGCTACCCAAGGGAATAATGTAATAATTTGATGGACCATAGTTAATAAATAAAGTGGTTAACCTACATCATGTAAGGGACCACAAGTAGTTATCAATAATGTGATAAGCCCATTGTATTAGATATATGGTATTGAGAGAACCATGGAAATGACCCATGGTATTGTATGTATGAATCATATATAAAGTCTAGAGACTCCACATTGAGAATGTCAAGGATTATTGTATTGGCAAGAATATGGCTTGTGGAGTGTTCTCCTTCCTTAAGGAGTGATTGTACGGTGTTGCCCTACGTCAAGGGTTTTGATATTAATAAAGACCTGAAGTTTACCTATTTCTATGTTATTATTTCTTGGGTATATTTTCATTATCGCCTATTTGTAGGTAAGATATATTACAATTGGTATCAGAGCACTTTCTTGGGAAAAAAGGAAAGATTTTTATTTTCACTTTTCCAAGATTGTTTTTGAGTAGCGAGATTGCAGATCATATCTGAAACTTATGGTGTACATTTTATAGAATTTAATTACATATCTGGATTACTTACAAAAAAATACCCAAATTCAAAAAAACAATAAGCCGAATCGGAGTTCGGATGAGGGAGATATTGCTGATTTAAACATTAGCTGTGTTACAGATTTTTTTGACGAAAATTCATAAATGGTTGATCTCCAATTAATTTTTGTAGTTTTTGTGTGGAATTTTTAGAAACTAATTCTATATCTGAGATACTCTTGAAAAATTACCCAATTTCAAAAAAACAATCGGTCAAATCAAAGTCTGGATGAGGGAGATATCGCTAATTTAAAATCATTTTTTCAGAATTTTTTGTGATGGCGTGATAGTCGCAACGTGAATCTAAAATCCAGATTGCCTAGGTCGAGATTTCTATCACATGGTAAGATGTGGAATGACTTTTCCATTTCCAAAAACCAGTTGTGATAAGGATTCTGAGCAATATTGACCGAACTATGTCCATTTTAAATTTTCGCCAAGTAACTGGTTTTTTTTCAAAACCCTCTTCATGGCTTCTAGCAAGATGTTTTTTACAGGAAAAAATGATGGGTCAGCTATTGAACATTTTATAGAATCTCAGAAGTGTGACTTCCCATGGCGTTCAAAGGACAAAATAGGGTATTATGTGAAAGATGAGGCTACTATAAGGCGAAATCACTTGACAATGATATTCTGAAGTTATGTCATGCTGACAAAATTGAAAAAATATTTTTGGACGAATGGTCTCATACTTGAAAGAAGGAAACCTAGAAAATATTTTATTTTTATAGGAAAAGATGATGGCCCTACTATTGAAGAATTCATACAATGGGCAAAGTCAGAAGTTGGGTAATTTTGGAGACCTTTGGCATTGTTTAATTTTAGAGGTGAGGCTTACAGATGGTGGAAATCCCCTGACTTCTAGAAGAATTTAAACCTTCCTGATGAAGAGTTTGAAAAATTCCTTTTAGACAAATGGTCCCATGATAGAAAACAGGAGAATGAGATATGTAAGGAGCTATTTCCTGATGGTATCTCCTTATTACATGTTCATGGATGTATTCAAAAAGAGAAGATAATTATTTCTATCAATCTCGATAACAAGCATAATTTTATTAATGTTCATTTGGCTAAAATATTGCAAGTCCCGTTCAAAAAAATGGAACACACATAGGTTAATAGTGAGGAGGTGAAAGTTTATAAAGATTTGAAGATTTCTATGGACAAGTATGTATTGCATTCTGATATTTATGCTTCACATATGACTAATGTGGGTGTTGTTTTGGGATACCCTTGGATGGAATCTGTTGGTACTATGAATATTAATGTGCAAAATAAATTCCTGAAGCTCTGGTATAAAAAGAATAAAATTACATTACAGGGTATTTCTATCAATAAACAGGTAGAGTCCAAGGAGGCTGAAGATGTTCCAGGGATTGACAAATCAGACGAGGAATTTGTTTAAGTAATACTGGAAGATAAGAAACAACAAGAGGAGCCACAATAGGTACCAGATACCCATTAGGCTACATTAGGTGGTGAATTAAAGAAATATACACCATTGGTTAAAACTTCAACATATCACCACCCACATCACCTAGCAAGAAAACAACCAACACGATGGCAATGAATTAGCAACAAGGACAACAACCCTCGCATGACAGATAAAGAGGTGCTCCAATCCACCTACAACACATCAATACAAAGGAACCACCAAGATCAACTCCCATCTCAAGTGAGCGAGGCAGCAGCTAGATTGAGTAATCCCCTATCTCTGGGATGGCTAGATGCATGTGCATGGTATAGGAGGCTTCATCATTAACTTAGTAGGTAGAGGATTTGGAGTAGGATTTAATGGAGATGTGGTCGAAGTGGTAGGTTGATCAATATCCTTACCATTCGAGGGATTTACATTACCGTAGTATTTACTTTGGGTTTCCACCATAACATAATTTTTCAACTTAGTAGAGGAAAGCATCAAAACTGAGTTAGAGGAAGCGAGATCCGAGGCAACCATATTGGTCTCCTGATTCAGAAAAAGATTTGTTAACACAACAGGAGTAGTAGATGATTTAAGGAATTTATTCACTTCCATCTGGTGTGGACAACTGCAAGTGAATTTCTTCTCATTGCAAATAAAACTTGGGTAATGAGGTTTCCGCTTTTCTTCAGAAGATTGATTTTTTTGTTTATCTTGCAAAGGATTGTCTTTCTTCTTTTTACCTTTTCTTTTCTTCTTACTTCTTATTTGCTGAGATTTACCTTTAGAGGATTGAAGGCTATTGGTCTTGGAAGTAGGAGCTTGCAAGACTAGTGGAAGGAGGGATTTGAGCAGCCACAGAAAGAGTCAAACCAAATGGTTTACTCGTCGAATATTTGATGGTAGAACTAATAATTCCATGGACGACATGTGATTATTTACTAGAAGGTTGAGGAATAGTATTTCAAGGGCACAGAGAATTTGTTATTTTATCATATAGCATGCACATATTGTTGATAAAAAAAAATCCAAATACTGGGCACGAGAAATCACTTGCTCTTCGATCACAACTCTGCCCTTGGTGACATCTTCTTTGATAGATGAAAACAAATACTTAATAAACCATTTAGCTAAAAATTGGTTAGGAACAAAATTTTTAACCAAACAACGACGATGTCACAACTCATGAAAGTGATATGAAATGTGAGTGGCATTAGTTTGTTTGAAATTAGTTAAAAGTTCAATTTCAGTCTCATATCATATGGGTAACTAGAAATGTGTTAGGAATGTAGTAGCCAAGATAATAAAATTATCAAATGAAGCTCTTGCTAATTCAATATACCATTTTTCTACCATACTGATGAGTGTAAACTGGAAAATATGCAAATGAATAGATTCATCATTAAGAGAGTTCGAATAACACTATAAGTGATAAGCCATCACATGCATGGATGGGTCTTCTCAAGGATTTCCATTGAATTTTGGGATATCACTGGGAAAATTTGTGGCAAACACCATCCACCAAGGAGAATAGGAAACGGGATCATTGGTGAGCCTGGATAGATCCAAAAATTTAAGAGTTTCCAAATTCATACTTCTGTGATCCATATTACATTAAGAAGAGTCTTTTTGCTAGAAATCACATAGGAGAAAATTTTGCCTACACATTTCGAACCAAGTAGTGTGGTTCATCATCATGAGAGTTGCTAAGAATAGAAAGTGTCTATTGAGGTCTAGTGGAGGATATCCTGGAATAAGATGGGATGTCCTGGTAAACAGGTATCTATGTTCTGGGATAGGGGGGATTTTGATAACTAGTATACACATAACCTTTCTTCCCAGCTCCAGGATAACCTTGTAAAGGTTGAAATGGATGGGTTTAGATTTGTTAATTGTAAGGCATTTGAGGGATACCTTGACATGGTTAATATTGTTTCCCTATGGGATTCTTCATCATCCCAACAAAATTTTGGTTAATTTGTGTTTTTTCCATACCATATACATTCTGACCCATGTGAATTTGAGGAATGGCCTGACCAAGTGACTGTGATTGTAAGTTACCTTGGAAAGGTTGGGTATACAGGGCTTGAGAAGCACTAGATACCAGTGGGATAAGTTATGTTAAGGATGCAACCTATAAAGGTTGGCTCATATTCTCTTGAGCTTGAACAGGTTGAGATATAGGTTTTTGAAGAAGAAGCTGAGATGTAGCTGGAACACATTGAGAAACTAAAGATGAAGCTATAACCAAACCATGTTGTATGAGCATGGTGGGTTGCCAAACATTAGCAATATTTCCTAAATATGGTGGACTAATATGAGGTTGAGCACTAACTTGAGGTGATGGAAACATCACTACAACAAGTTTCCCCCTTACCAAAAGAGAAGGACCATTCAGAGGCAACTGCACCCCAAGAGGAGGGTTCCCAATGGGAGGTGGATTGGGTTGTTGTAGGTGTCCATACCCACTAACATACAGATTAGTCCGTTTCTGAATCATAGGATTGGATGAAAGAGGAGGAGAATATTATGTAGCGCTCATCAAAGAATTTCTAGATGGAATTCCAGATGTAGATGACATGGGAGAGGTCCATCGACTGTATGCTATGCCATAAAAGGTACGAAACAAATATTGGTAACCAGGCGAGACGAACGAGCCACCATAAAGATGTGTCTATGGTGATGTTACAAACATGTATGAATTTGCAACATCAGTTGTATCATTCATGGTAGTAAATATAGACTATGAAACCATAACAGACCTAGTCATGGTTAACTGTCCCAAAGAAGGTTCCCAAGGGAAGCTCGAGGGTGAGTTGAAAGGAAAGAATTAGAGAAAGGAACTTGTAATAGAGTATGAGGCAAAGGAAAAGGATGGGCTAGATAAGAATTAGTCCCTACTCAAATGAGAGAGGAGTGTTGTGGCTCTTCTTGTGGAATCTCTTTAATACTCATAAGGCTAGGCGGGAGTGGTTCACCATCGAGTCTAGTATATACAGGTGGTTTTGTATGAGATAGAGGAAGAGAAAAGGAAGGTTTTGAAATAATAGGTGCAGATAACTGAGGTGCCTCAAGTTGTACAACCTTAGGATGTGTTATCATTGATTCAATATAGTTAGGTTCAATAACCTCAAGCAATGAGATTGTAGGTGCTTCAGTTTCAAGTTTGTGAGATTTACTGGCTAATGCAGAAGTAATCTCGAGCTCAATAGTCATAGGAAAAAATGATTTTGGTGGATCAATTTTAGGAGGAGGACCAAAAGTAGTAGCTCGTGAAGCACTAGATTTTGTAGTTTGTGTCGTCTTATGCTTCTGATGATGACCGAGGGAGCAACATCCCCCAAGGGCAGTTTTGGGGCTAAAAGCCCATGTTTGAGTCAAATTTTGTAATAAAATTGTAAAGACTCCGCATTTTGTGGTTGCGGAGTGTGAAGGTGTCATGTGTCATAAATGGTAGTCCAGCCTTAGTTTTGTAAAGAAAAGTTGGTTGTAAGAGATCTACCCATGGTCTGTGGACCATGGGATTGTATAAAAAGAGCTAAGCTCTAAGTATTTTTAGAGAGACAACTTGTAGGAGAGTCATAGCTTGGAAGCAAGAAGTCTAATTCTTGGGTTGTAGCATAGGTAGAGGCTTCGCAAATGAGTGCATAGAGGCCTAGGGTAGAAGTCCACAACTGAGTGCACGGACCCCTACAGCTATGTGCGCAGGGTGGACAGAGTTTGTAAACACCTCGAAGATATTAATAAAGAGACATATTCCTCCATTTCTATGTCTTTGTTCTGTTTATGCATCTTGATATGTTATGTATGAATTTTTGTTATTATGCTTATATGATGCATGAATGAATGTAATTACATTGGAAAACTGAATGTAGTTAAGGATATCTATTTATGAGGTGTCAACTATAATTGTTCGATAAGATAAGAAAGTCACTTAGATTAATTGGGGAATCTGCACGACATGCTTCCATAGCACCGCGAAAGTACTTGAGCAGCAGGCTAGGGCTATCCAAAGGTCGATCATACCCTTTTGCAGAGGTATTTAAGGATGGAATAGAGGGCTCATATTGCAATCCCTAGAGCGAATGACCTACGCAAAGGCAAGGATAGAGGGAATCAAACGATATCACAACCATCTCAGGGTGCAGAAACGTGGTTCTAGCATCCCACCATACTAATTCAGGCGAGACTTTGATTCGTGCTCCACGAACTGATGTCGAAAGGGCCAATAGTGTAGGGATTTGTTTGGCTGATTAACGCTGAAATTGGGTTAGGCCCCCTCAGTCGGGACCAGAATCTGCATAAGAGATGTGTGATGTCATATCACTAGAATCCAACTAAGAAGGAGATCGAAGACTAGTTGGATAGAAAGATCCACAAGTTCGCAGCACAGGAGAACAGAAACCCATGACTAACAGAGGAACAATCGTTGGATAGATACCTATATACAAAGATCCACGAGATAGTTTCTACTCCTTCCAAATTGGGCTATATGAGTGGATAATGAAGCTAGCAGATAGCCAAGGAAGGTGGTAACTTGATGGTCCTAACGTTTGGACCTCGGAGCTAATACAGAAATTGGAAGCATCTTAGGACAAGGTCACCTACGCTGTTGATCATTGGGTCGATCGTGTCGTAGGAGTAATTTGTGAAATAATTCATAGTCGACACCTCAATTAGATACAACGAGGCGGAGCGACACTTTTTCAAATGACCACAACATAAGTATGTGAAATCTTTGAATACCTATATTAAAATGCTATTGTGCGAAAAATGGGTTATGCAGCGAACTACTCTTTTGTGCACATCTTATTATTTGTGTTCTTCTTATGTTTCAGGGATGAAACATGTTTAAGGGGGGTGTAATGTAGTATACCTAGGGGGCATAGTATGGAGGACAGAGACAAGTACCCAAGGGAATAATGTAATAATGGGATGGGCCATAGTTAATCAATAAAGTTGTTAACTCGCATCATGTAAGGGACCACAAGTAGTTAGCAATAATGTGATAAACACATTGTATTAGATATATGGTATTGGGAGAACCATGGTAATGAGCCATGGTATTGTATATATGAATCATATATAGAGGCTAGAGACTCCCCATTGAGAATGTCAAGGATTATTGTGTTGGCAAGAATATGGCTTGTGGAGTGTTCTCCTTCGTTAAGGAGTGATTGTATGGTGTTTCCCTACCTCAAGGGTTTTAATATTAATAAAGATCTGAAGTTTATCTATTTCTATCTTGTTATTTCTTGGGTATATTTTCGTTATCATCTATTTGTAGGTTAGATATATTACACCCTTGGCCTTCTTTCCTTTTCTGACTTATGCAATGTCTTCTTCCTCTTCTTTGGATGAGGTCCCATCTCTAGTGTTCTTCCTTATCTCTTTTTGCACCAAATCAAACAACAATCTCTCCCAATTTGGTAGATTCTCCCTACCATTTACTAAATCCTGGTAGTTGTGTCAGCTCTCGGGAAGGCTTAAAGTGCTAGGCTTACCAAATCATCATTAACAATTATAATGCCAACACTACCAAGTTCATCCTGACATTGGGTGAACTTTATCAGGTACTTTGGTATTTTGTCTCCCTTTTCCATCTTGACCTTCTGAAGCTTATCCTTTAGTGTTAGCCTCTTGTAGTCATTGTTGTTTTGAAACAAGTCTATCAAGGCTTGCCACATAGCATATGGAGTCTTCTTCCCATGGAGGTTCATGAAAATATGATCTCGAACTCCTTCTAATATGATTCTCCTTGCCTTTTCCACACATATCTTCCAGTTCTTGGGATCTTGAGCATCAAGTGTTGGAGGCTTTGTAATATCATTGTCTATGAATTCCTCCATCCCATTATCCTCCAACATTGACTCCATCGTATCCTTCAAAGATATTTAATTCAAGCTTCCCTTAAGGGAATAATGAAGTCTCAATCCACACAATGACATCTTATTGACTCTAAAGAATGATAATGAAAGTTTGAATGACCTCCAAAGAAAAACTCGAAGTATTCTTTTTTATTGTGATTCCTGCTCCGATACCATGTGGAAATTCCTGGTGGATTTAAACTTCTTATGAAATGTATGTAAATCAAAAGACTTGAATCTACTCTACCAACTGTGGAAACAATTGAATGATCGAGATATCATAAAGCATACATGAGACATAGTTCAATCACACATTATACAATGATTTTATAGGGGAATGCTACTACTCAAAACTCCTCTTACCTGTACATTGTATATATAATAGCCCCGGTGAAAATTCCATGTAGTAAAAGTTAAAAGCAATAACCATGGTTAATGGGACACTTATTCCAAGCTGAATGTTGGGAAAGACATCCTAGGGGGTGTTCATTTGGTTGTTTATGGCTACGGAAATTGACAAATGCAATGACCGAGGCTTTGGAAAGGAAAAATGGCATTTTGGGCACAATTATTTATGAAAATAATGGAAATTAAGAGAAAAATTCGGTGAAAGGTCATAGGTTGCATATGAGGAGGAAAATGAAGGAAAATAATGGGAAATGGAGAAAATAGAAGCATCATCCATAAAAATGATTATGAGGATTAGTTGGTAACCTTTTGTGAGTTTAGTGTTGGATCTCTCTCATTATTCTCTCTCTCTCTATCTATCTATCTCTTATACTCTTGGACACTTAGAGTTTCTTGGAGCACTTTGGCATTAGAGCAAGAAAGGCAAAGAAGGAAAGATGAGGCAAAGGTTAAGCGGAGAAAGGCAGGATCAAGCAACTACAATAGGCTTCATTACAGGTATCAATTTGCATGTGTATTTTCCTAGATAGATTTGGAAGCATGGGATTGCATATGGTTCTTTCTATCATGGCATGGGCTTTTCGAGGTGATACATTGTTCTCCATCCTATCCTTTCCATTTCTTGGTAGCTTTGATGAGATGGGTTTTAACATTTGGTTTATGTGGGATGGCTGGATTGGATTTGAAGATGAGTGGGGTGGATCTCCGAACTGACAAACACATTGCTTAGTGGCCTCTGAATCAGATTGTGGATCAAGGAAGCCACTGGCCTAGTAACCCCTAAACCAGATTGTGTGTTACAGTAAATCTAGATTGTGTGCCTCAGTGGGCCTAAGAATCCTTGTCGGTGAATGGTGGGATATACAATAAAGCCAAGAGGGGGACTTTCTATCCATTGGGCCTAGTAGTCCTGGGATGGGATGTATGGTAAGGCCTAGATGGTATGCCTCAGTTTAGGGCCTAGTCATCGTTGGATCAAACTTTGGATTGCGGTAATGACTCAAAGATGAGGAAGCACTCCAATTCCTCATGGTTTAGCTAAAGAACTATGGTGGCATCCATATTTGTTGGTGTTTTTTTTGTGTTCTATGAGTCCCACATTCATGGTTGGAATATGGAACGAGGTTGATCGGATTAAGATATACTTGCTTAGCCAATCTATGGTCAGGTGGAATGTGGTAGTCCCATCTCCGTTTGGCTTATTGCATTCATTAATGAGAAATTCATTCCCTCGATTTTCATGTGTAAATGTACTAATGTATATGTGGATTTTATGGCTGATATGTTTATATATTTTTGTTCCTATTATGTTGGTTGTATGTATGTTTTATGAAAGCAACTATGTATGGCTCTCATCACATTTTTACTTGTATATGAATGGATAATGTGTCTATGAACTAATAGATGATAATGCAACAAATGACATGACAGAACAATGATTGATATCAATTATCAGATAAGTATGAGATCCCTACACTTAATTATGTTGTTTACACCTATAGGCTACATTTTGACGATGTGTTTGACCGAATGCATGTCGTGGATAGTAGGGTTTTGGTTAAGGTCTTGTTCAACTTAATGCTTTTCCATCATTGTTTCCCTTTATTTTTAATGTATTTAAGCTATCACTCCATTCTGGGCAATGACCTAGGCTCTGGGCCTAAAAAGGTGGCTTAAACCTCAGGGTCGTTAGCAGAAAACTAGAAATTTTAGTCTCTCATCACTGGCAAGCAAGCCTATGAGAAAACCTTTGGGTTTCTTGTCACTCCTTTGCCTGTAGAATGAGAGCGATTGAGGCCTAAGAGATCCAAAACATTAGTGGGACCCAAGGACAAGATATCTGAGTAGCTGACATGTCTCCTAAGGATTTTGAAGTTGATGTTGGATGATTCTGTGTGATGTTTTTGTTGATTCCACTTCCTTAAGGTCACATAGGAGGTTGAATCCAATCATAGTATCCTCTTGTATCGCGTTTACTCCAATTGGAATGGTTACTTGGGTATATTTTGGAGGAGGGTGTTACAACATAAGTAAAAGAGTATAGAATATTTACAATGCTTGCTCAAGCCTCAAAAACCTCTGCTCTAGTACATTCTATCTCCCTACTCAACAAGCTTCCTATAGTAAATAATTAATCAAATCCTAGCTTGCTCAAGTCCCTATTTCCTTTCATTGTTCCTCAAGGAATTAGACCCCTATTAATTAGGGAAATTTCCACTTATAATTGCGCAATTACCAATAGGCCTTCCTCTGACTACATGCACCACCTGTAAAAATTTATTATGCTACAACTGATAGTACACTTCCCTTGAACTCCAATATTAACTAGGTAACTTGATTTATCTACATGCATGAGTTAATTTCTGAAATCCTTCTCATCCTTATACATTGTCTCGTGTACTTCTTCATGTGACTGGTGTAGTTCTTGTATTTTGTGACCCGTGTGATCCAATTTGATGGTTTGGTTCTTCAAGCACTCATTCTCCTCTCCTCAATTTAAACCTTGTAATCATTAAAAAACACTCATAAAAATAGTCGAACCTAAAAAAAAAAAACCATGCTTTGATGCCAAATTGTTTTGAAATAAAAAATTCAAAGGTTTCTTGAAAATGTTTACAATCTAGTTTATGTCTTGTATTAAATGGATTGAAATTACACAAGCACATAAACTTAGTATTTTTAGTTAAGTTTTACAAATATCACTAGAGAAAAATAGACAACATGCAACATCACAAAAAAAAAAAATGATGATGGAATTCACCCCTCCTAGGCTACGTCTCAAGGTTGAGCTTCCAATGTTGACCTTGTCTATTATATGCTCAAAATGTAAATTACATCAAATACAATGCCCAAATCACAAAAATAATATTGCAATTACGTCCAGAACACCCAAAAACCCATATATAGGCTCTTTTTGGGCTCAAAAGGGCTAAAAACAACCAAGTTAGGCCTCCTTCTCCATTTCTCTATTGCTTGTCCTGTAAAATCAACAAACCTAGCAAAACTCGCAACATTTTATTCCTTTGGCCTATCCCCGAGAGGATAATTTCGCGCAGGCATGACATAAATTTGGTTGAAGTTGGTGCAAAATGTAGGAGCATTAACTTGGGACCAACACCTAAAATATGCTCTTTTGGACGACCATGTGACACACAATATGGCTAGGGGCACAGGCGAGAGGCCACCCACCTACTGACTCAGTCACACCTAGTCATGTTATGGCCCATATGGCTATGAGTTGGGTGTCACGCGCCAACCCCTCTGTCACTAGCCCTGAAGTCAGTCATGTGAGATGAATGGAATTGGGGGTCGACCTAGCTGCTTGACCCCTCCACCTTACACCATGGGCATGTCGTATGCAATATGAATAGGATTGGGGCCATGTTGCGCCCCCTCGCCAATGCGAAACCCACTCCATTTTAAATATAATTTTGTCATATATATATATATATATATATATAGAGAGAGAGAGAGAGAGAGATGGTCCAATAGTAATTAAGCCCACATAATAAACAAAAAAAGGTCAAGGAATTATAATGCTCCTTTAATAATAACGTTTTTTAGTATAAACGATATATTCAAAAGGAGATATATAGCAATGAAATTGAAATTAAACAACTTAAAAGGAGACTACGGTCGGGGCTGACACTGTTTTTTGCAGTAGAAGAAAATACAAAGCAAAAGATTGATAAAAGATCCTCTAAAGAGTCTAAGACTTTGGAAATAAATTTACAAAATTCTTGTAGACAAAACTAGGGCTTATAAGGTTGTCTTGCTACTCACAAATATGGAAAATAAGTTTGTTGAAATTACATCAAACGAGATATCATTTTACATATGTCGGTTTCTTCTATGAAGCCCATTTAACTTGACAAAAGTTTACAAAATTAAGTAGAAACCCTGAATCGAAAACCCTCATTAGGCAGTGTCGAGAATGACCACACCTGGGAGTCTGTGAAGAGATGGGTAGAGTGCTAGGGTAGTAACAAGTTCATGCCCATCTCGGTGGATTGTTACGAGTAGGAAAGCTTCCCCTGCATGGAGAAGCAACGAGCTAGTTAAACAAAAAATCCTTGAATGTATAAAAGAAAATGGCAGTGTTGCTATAACCAAAAACCCACCTGTAGAAACCATTGTGGGCGAAAGATGGGTCGTGCAAATGCATGGAAGCCTGTTGCCAAGGGAACACCAGCCTTTCTCCCTACTTTATTAAAGAAAATCCATGGCGTTACAACTGAGAGAGAGCAAATGTTCCAAACTATGCATGAAGGCAAAAATGACAAAAGGAAATGAAGCTTAATGATAGATAAGTGTTTTTAGTGAGTTATTATGGGCGCCATTGGTTCTATCGTTGAAAATTTGAGTCGTAAAGGTAAATTGGAGTGGGATGGGAGTGAAACTGCGAGGAGAAATTTGTTGGGGATTTTTCTGGTAAAATCCCAAAAACACAAAAATTCAATCACACAGAGGCAATGCTCTGTTTTCTTTACTCTAGGATCTTTTGTGCACAGAGAATCTTAAAAAAAATTACTGAGAACAGAGTATTGCACCACCATAAAAATTTCTATTCATTAAACAAAACCACTCATACATATTCATCCTCTTTCACTCAGAGGGATTCACCAAAACATTTTAACAAAAATTACTCTGTCTTCTTTGAAGTTTTACACCACTGTGTGTAAAAATTTCATTTACATTCACTGCTGTGTGAAAACAAAGATTACAAGGATTTACTGTTTTACCTTTTCACTGTTGTGTGAAACAATTCATGGTTTTTGATACAAACTTCCCCCTGGTTTCCTTCATTCACTTCTTCGCTCCTGCACTGCACTGCTGTGCGTTTCCATTTCACAATTACAAAAAATGACCAACGACTACAATATGTTTTTACCTGTTCTGTCAAAACCAAACTTACGCCCGTGAAAAAATTAAAAACAATAAGTTGCCCATGCAATCATTTAACTCACGCCCATACTTGCCGTAACATTAAAATTAAATCTTTTACCTACCACTATGACCAATTCATTAAATGCATTAATATTAAAACCGACAGTCAACCAAAGTTTATTTTACTCCACGCAATATTTATTTTATGCAGGTTCGTATGCAACTTGAGATGCCCGTATCGGAAGGCCTTTTTAACCGAGCTTTACTCCACAATGCAATTTTGAACAATCAACGGTGGAAAATGCAGGAGCAGATCGGACGAAGGACAGAGATATTGGAAGGCCTTTTTAGTCGACATTTACCTTCCGATAAATGTCAGAGGGTGATGCCACGCCTCATCCACGCGTCAACCCCAAATTGTATCGGAGCTCTTGTGTACGGAAACTGCCTTCAACCAAAAACGGTCTGATAAAGTTACCGGCGGTTTGTGGTTTTGCAACTGTGATTTCGGGGGAATGTCGTCTCATAAAGTTACCGGCAGTTTGTGGTTTTGCAACTGTGATTTCGGAGGATGGTACGACATCGTTGAAATTACATTTTCAACAAAATTGCCAAAACTTAGAGAACTTGCAGAGCAGTGTTCAACTACGGTAGAGGATGAAAATGAGGGTTTGGGTGACCTGCAAGTGGGAGGCAATTACCCTCTAATGCTCTTCCACGCATTTCCACCGTTCAAACATTTATCATAAATCCTTACCCTATTATTTTTATCTAAATGTAAATTTAATTTAGAATATATGTATTTCTCATGAACTTACTAAAAATAAATACGATCTTATTAAATATTATAAAGACTAATATTAAATATAAATTAATCAGAAACATCTCTAATATAAATGTCCATTATTATAGCACGTATAAATGTGTATATAATATTTAAAATCCTAGAGAAATACGAGTTTTATTAAGAAATGAAAAGTTAAGAAAACCATAACGAAGATAGAGATAGAAGAAACGTGCGAAAGTAGATTGCAGTGTTAATGGGAATTTTTTGTGACGGGTTGGTGCGTAGAAAAATTTAAAAATATAAAGAAAGATTTCAATAAAGAAATGCAATATTTCCGGTTGAGTTTGAAAAGAAAATGCAATTTTAAAGTGAGGAATTTCCGGTTCCGGCAGGAATTGGTTTTAAATTAATATTTAAAATATAAAAAATTTAATAAGAAAATGAAAATACAAATAAATAATTAATATTTAAATATAAAATGAATATAACGAAATAAAAAATACATAATATTTTAAAATAGGAAAGAATTAATAACGAAAATAAAAAATACAAGAGAAAGACATGGCAATGTAAAATGTCAGATGGGGGAAATTGACATTTTACTTTCACGGATTAAAATGTGGACAGTAATAGATGGAAAATTTTAATATTACCATTTTATTACTTAGTTTCATTTTGTATACAATTTATTTCTTTATTTAAATAATAATTTTTTGCTTTTCTTGATATCGTTGATATCGTTTGCCTATGGGATAATAATATATATATATATATATATATATATATATATATACTGTTTGCAGGCTTAGAAGAACGGTAACTAAGAGAAGCCGCGTAAAGTAATTTCAATTTTTGATCTCAAGGTGAGAAGCCGCGTAACGTAATTTCAATTTTTGATATCAAGGTTTGGACAACAAGTAGCTTAAATAAATTATGTTATCAGGCAATCAAGGCAATCAATTATTAAGAATGGCCATGAGAGATTTAATGGCCACAATATACAGAGCGTTGTTATGGCTTGCCATCGTGATGGCCGTTTTGTTGGCCAGAGCGACCTCCTCCCAGGGACAAATATAGTTGAATTAATTTGATCAGTGGCGATTGGTGGAATAGGAGAATCAATTTGAGAAGTGGCGGTTTGGAGATTTAAACAAGTGTCTTTGTATACTTCACAGAAAGTAAAGTATACAAAGACACTTGTTTAAATCTCCAAACCGCCACTTCTCAAATTGATTCTCCTATTCCACCAATCGCCACTGATCAAATTGATTTTTGGTGCTAAAGTCATTGGCGATGGATGGAGATGCTACTACGTCTTCCTATATTTTCTGGAACTGTAGCATAGCAGAAGGAGAAACCCTTTTCATCATTTCTTTATGAACTCGCAAACCTCTTCTTGAATCATTTTTAAGGTTTGTTTCATATTTACTATTTACCTTTGCGATTTGGGTATAGGAAGCTCCGTCTCTTGAGGTCTTTTTCTGTCTGGGTATTTAGACGTATCATAAATTGGTTTACGTTATTAGGGATATAGTTTAAAGACTGGTCCAGAAATAATCTAAATTTTTTGTATTCATTTAAATTCATGTTTGGTATGTGCCTGGTGAAGCTCAGGTTCCAGACATTCAAAAATTCTTTTGCTAGTTTATATATATGCCGGACACAGTACAACAATTGCCGCCTCATTATAAAGAAGTAATGTAATGAAGGAAGGAATTTTAGGTATGGGAGGGTTCCCTGTTAAGGATTGCCAGCAATTTTGGATACCACTTACAGTGAGGAGTTCAGAGGGAGATGTCAAACTATAAATAAAACAAGGTAAGCCCATTCTATTTTGTAAAAAGAATGCATGCCTCGTCAGCTACTATGATAAATTTAACTGGCAAATTTTTTCCATCTAAACTTAAAGCAGGCAGATCCTCTGTCCAAAAACAAAAATTATAAAACCATTTTCTGTTAATTTGCTTTTTAAATTCCCTTAGAAGCTCTGTTTCTTGGACTTGATCAATCGTATCCCATATAAATATTATTAGTAGTGTGTTGTCTCTTAGTCTTGGTTATTGTGCGTTACTGGTTGGTGTTGATATTTGTTGGTCTTGGTTATTGTGCGTTACTGGTTGGTGTTGATATTTGTCTCTTAGTCTTGGTTATTGTGCGTTACTGGAAGGTCCCTCCGTTTCAAGGCAATTATTAACTAACAGCCAAAGAGATTTGTTGGGCATTTGCAGCAGTATTTGTGTGAGGGGAGCGGAGTTTTAGACAGAGACATGACCTTGGACGTTCTTCGCGCGGGTCCCCAGACGTGGGAGGGAAGACGTTCGAGACGGCTTGCCTCTCATGCTCCAGCTTTCCAGTGCTGGACCGCTGTGGTTCCCATTGCTTTCCATGAGACCCATGACTTTGAAGGGGCGTATATAAAGATTGAGTTCCTGGATGCGGATGGATTTCCTTTGAACAGGCGTCTGGGCGCACTGTCGGAAGCGTTTGGGCGATTTCACCTCCACAACGCCGAGGTTTGGAGTGTGAGTATGACCATCACCATTACGGATGGCTCCATCATATTTCCCAACCTTGAAAGCACAAAGGTAAAGCCCCTTATTGGGACCATTCAGGTTTTGATTCCTTTTCATAATTTCTAGTTTTTATTCCTTTTAATAATGTCTGGTTTTGATTTCTGGTTTTTATTCCTTTTATTAATTTCTGGTTTTGATTCCTTTTAATAATTTCTGTTTCTTATTAATTTCTGGTTTTGATTCCTTTTAATAATTTCTGTTTCTTATTCCTTTTAAAAAAATGAAATGTGGTTTGGCGCAGGACCAATATGGAAAGGATGGCAACAAGATAATACTAGATGTTTCTTTTGTGGAGTCATCTACCGGAGAAGAGACAGAAATGATATGGAAGTACTTTTACCCATATGAACTTGATTTGAGTCATTCTGTTTCAGGGAAGTCCAGTGGAATGAGCTCGCTCTTTCACCCGGTATTTAAATTCTGTTTTGTTCTATTTCCTCTCGTCTTTCAGTAATTTTATGTAGATGTTGCGCCCTCTGTTTCCTGTACTATCATCTTCATGTTTTGAACAGCTAGATGGTGTGGTCTCCGCAGGTGTCCCCACCACGCATGTTCCATGATTGGATCTTTAGAGGAGCTGAAGAAAGATACAAGGGGTTTCTGAGAGTCCACAGCAAGAAGAAAGATACAAGTGGTTTCGCATTTGTCCTCCTGGCAGTTTCCGGGTTAAACTTGTCCACAGCCATGATTTACTCATACACATTTGTTTATTCACCAAAGCAAATGCCATGATTTACTCATACCTTTGTTTATTCAGCACAGTAAAGATAAGCTATTACGATGATGCATGGAATCAAATGCTCAACCCTTTAACTGATTGTATTCAACGGATTTTATTTGATTTATAATAATAATTCTCAGTCAATGTTATCCTTTGGATTTCCTACCTATATTCATATTTATAAGCTGGCTTAGTGTTCTCTGGAAAAATAATCTGTACACTTTGTGATATGAATCCATTTCTACGGATGGCGCTGGTGCTAATGTCATATAACCGCTTGTTTCCTTTTATTTTATTATCATTAAACTGTAATGCTACAGATTGTTTCCTTTTATTTCAGCTTTATTATCATTAAATTGTAATGGCACGCGGATTTTATTTATAACAACATTATAGAGTTGTAATAATCTATTATAACTCGTAATAGAGTTGCGTACGCGGGCTGAAGACACCATTGGCATCATTCATGTTTTGCAGTACAGCTCTGGTGTCAATCCAGATTCGGCAACCAAACTCTACCAAACTCTACTGTATGTAGTGTATAATATGAAATGAATTATTTTATGCCAATTGAGAAGCAAACAGTATTATGAAGAAAAATACATATAAAAAAATATAAAACAATTAAAAAACACAGTGAATGTGTGAGCTAAAAAATGTTGAGAATCTCATATATTCATTCAACTATTAACTACATTCTTATATAGTAAAACTATTAATAAAATCTACATTCTTATATAGTAAAACTATTACTAAAATCAACTCTTAAATAAATCTACTCTAATTTCCAGCGCTTTGGAGCATTGACCACACTAACAATCTTCTGGTTTAATTTTGCACTCAACACAAAATCTGTTGGCTACTTTGTCATCATTTTACATAACTAATTGAGCATTATTCCCAACACTCCCCTTAATGATTAATGAGGATTTACTATCTTATCTAGTATTGCCAAAAAGTGATCTTTTGCCACTGCTTTGGTGAAGATATCTGCTAGTTGATGCTCAGTGTTTATATGCTTTAATTCAACATCCTTCTTCTGCACCAAATCTCTAATGAAGTGATTTTTCACGTCAAAATGTTTTGTCATGATGTGATGAACTCGATTCTTTGCTAACTTGATGGCACTTACATTATCACAATAAATCACTCTAGTCTGAACTTGTTTTTCTCCAATTTCTTCCAAAAATTTTCTGACCCAAAGAGATTGTGTACCTGATGAGTTAACTGCAACATACTCCGCTTCTGTAGATGAGAGGGCAACAATGCTTTGTTTTTTTTAGTTCCATGTAATAGAACGAGAACCAAAAGAGAAGCAATTTTCAGATGAGGACTTACGGTCATCAAGACTACCTCCCCAATCTGAATCACTAAATCCAACAAGACTGAACTTTTCAGAAGAGTAGTAATGAATACCAAAATTTCGAGTGCCTTTCACATACCTTAAAATCCTCTTGGGTGCCTTCATATGTATTTAAGATGGATTTGTCATATATCTTGAAACAAGTGAAATTGAATATGTAATATGAGGCCTTGTCTGGGTTAGACATATCAATCTCCCCACAATACTTCTGTAAGTTTTCTTATCAACTAAATCAGCACCATCATCTCTACATAACACCTCTCTATGAGCAAATGGAGTAGGGGATGGATTACAATCAATCATATCAAATTTATTTAGCATATCGTGTGCATACTTTGTGTGACAAATGAAAATCTCATCTTACTTTGATAAACCTCCATTCCTAGAAAATATTTGATGATGCGAGATCTTTCATCTCAAATTCATTCATCATAGTAGCTTTGAATTTATCATTCATCTTAGAACTACTATCCATATACAATAGATCATCAACATACAAACTTATGATTAAAATATCAATACCTTCTTGTTTGTAGTAAAGGGTAGGATCATTCTTACTTCTCTGGAAGCCATTTTCCTGAAAGTATCCATCAATCCTTGGGTACCACGCTCTTGGTGCTTGCTTGAGGCCGTACAAAGCCTTTTTCAACTTGTAGACATTATTCTCCTTTCCTTCCGCTTCAAAACCTTGTGGCGGCTCCACATATACTTCCTCTTCTAAGTACCCATTCAAGAAGGCACTTTTCACATCCATATGATGTATGCTCCACTTTTTATGAGGTGCTAATGAAATCAACATTCTAATGGTCTCCTGTCTTGCTACTGGTGCAAATGTCTCTTCATAATCAATTCCATACTTCTGTGTGAATCCTTTAGCAACTAATCTTCCTTTGTGTCTTTCAACACTCCCATCACGGTTAAATTTAGTCTTATAGACCCATTTGGTGCCAATCTTTTTCTTGTTATGTGGAAGCTCTGTCAACTTCCAAGTGTTATTACTTTGAATGGAATCCATCTCTTCTTGCATGGCTTGCATCCAAACATCATTAGTACATGCATCTTCAAAACATGACGGTTCAAATTCAGCCTTGGCTAATAAAGCAAAATTGACTATCTCACCTATTGGGATTTCTTCATGTGCTTGATTTGCACTCTTCTGATAAATATCATTCAATCTTCTTACCTTCCTTGTAGAACTTGGAGAATAAGTTGGACTTGAACTTGATGTTGAAGAAATTGATGAAGTGTTACTTGGTGGAGTCAACCCACTAGTTACAGAAACATTAGTTGGATTCTCATGATCAATATCAACAATTATATCATCATTCAAAACAAATATTGTCTTCTCAACATGGCTTTTTTGATGACCATAAACTCCCCCTTCATAAAAAATCACATCTCTTGAGACAATAAGCTTGTTAGTTAGAGGATTATACGATTTATAAGCCTTGCTTTTCTCACTATACCCAATAAAAATACATAACTCACTCTTTGCATCTAACTTTTTTCTATTCTGATCAGGTACATGCACATAAGCCAAACAACCAAAAACTTTGAAATGATTAACATTAGGCCTTTTTCCATACCAAGCTTCATAAGGAGTCATCTTTTCCAGTGCACTAGTGGGGCTACAGTTGAGGATGTACATTGTTGTAGCAACTGCATCTCCCCAATAAGAGTTGCTCAATCCCTTAGTTTGTAACATGCATCTTGCCATTTCAACCACATTATGATTTTTCTTTCAACTATACCATTCTGTTGGGGTGTGTATGTTGTAGTATGCTGCCTCCTGATGCCATTCATATCATAATAAATCTGGAAAGCTTTTGAACATAATTCGCCTCCACAGTCAGTGCACAAACATTTGATCTTTCACCCTTTCTCATTTTCTACAAGGGCTTTGAACTTCTTGAATGTACCCAGGGCTTCACTTTTGGCCTTCAAAAAATATACCCAACAATTTCGTGAGTAATCATCAATAAAAATGATGAAATATGAAGACTTACCCAAACTTTTTTGTCTGCATAGGACCACATATGTCTAAATGAACAAGCTGAAGTGGGTGATGAGCTCTCCATGCAGTTCCCTTTGGAAACCTTTCCCTTGCATGCTTTCCTTTAGCACATCCTTCACAAACCTCCTTATGCTCTTCTACCTTGGGCAAACCAAAAACTAATGCATGTGAGGTTAGAAACTTCGAACTGTAAAAATTTAAATGCCCATACCTGAGATGCCATAACCAACTTGAATCTTTATAAGCCATATTTGCAAGATTGTTGTTATGTTCATCAAACCTCAAGGGAAACATCCTATTTCTTGTCATAGGCACAACAGTGATCACCATATTTCCCTTATTCTTATCATAGATAGTACATGTCTTATTTTCAAATACTACTTTATAAATTTTCTTACATAACTGCCCAACTCTCAACAAATTATGCTTCAATTGTGGAGTATAATTAATGTCATGAATACTCTTTATACCTTCTTTTGTTTGAACCTCCATAGCCCCTTTGGCAGCAACCTCCAATAATTTATCATCACCAAGCTGGATCTTGGATTTGAAATCTCCATCCTTTGCTGAAAACAACTTCTCATTCCCTGTCATATGGTTAGAGCATCCATAATCTAGGTACCAAACATCTTTACTAGTATGTTCACCTTTCGCATAAGATAAAAATAAGTGATCTGGAGGATACTCACCACTTTATTGAGCATAATTAGCATTTTTACCTTCTTTCAATCTGCATTCTCTTTCAAAGTGGCCATACATGTTACAATCATAACATTGAACATTTCTCTTATCAAATCTAACTCTGCCTTTTCCTCTGAAACTACCTCTTCCACTTGAGCCACTCTTCCTCTACCTATTGAAGAATTTTGGCTTTGCCATTTACCTTGACCTTGATTGATTTTGGCATTACTGCTCCTTGCATCTTCATTCTTTGTAATTTATAATTTAGAGGAATAAGGTTTTTCTACACCTTCAAAAGTGTCCTTGAATATTTCCTCATGAGACATGAAAGATCTAACCAATTGATCAAACTATTGTTTTGTCAAATCCTTACTTTCTTACATGATTATGGCAACATGATTCCATCTATGTGTTAAAGATCTTAACACTTTTTTAATTAGAACTTCAATACTTATAGTTTCTCCAAGTGTAGCCACTTTATTGACCACATCGTTGACTCTCACACAATACTCACTCACACTTTCAGCTTCTTGCATCTTCAAATTCTCGAACTCTCACTTCAATGTCTGAAGCTTGACCACCTTAACTTGATCACTACCTTGGTAAGTTTCTTGTAGAGTCTCCCGGGCATCTTTGGCAGTTTTTGCTCCCGATATTCTTGGAAATAAGCTCTTATTAAGAGCTATGTGAATGTGAAACAAAGCTTGAGCATTCTTCTTCCTTGCTTCCTTTCTTATTCTTCTTTCATTGGCTGTAAAGGCATTTCAATCAGCTGGATCCTCATATCCTGATTCAACAATCTCCCACAAATCTTTTCCAATCAAAAAGGTTAGCATCTTAATGCACCAATAATCATAATCGTTCCCATCAAATTCTGGAACTAGCATCTAGTTAGAATTTGGCATGTTTAACATTGGTGAAATTCCAACAATAATAATTTAACCCAAAACAATTTTACCTGCTCTGATACCACTTGTAGAATATGAAATGACTTATTTAAGCCAGCTGACAAGCCAACATAACTATGAAGAAAAATACATATATAAAAGAAATAAAATAGATAAAACGCAGTTAATGTGTGAGCTAAAGACTGCTATAAATCTCGTATATTAATTGAACCATTAACTACATTCTTATATAGTAAAATTATTACTAAAATGATTATCAATCGACTTTGAAACAAATATACTGGCACTACAACTAATTCCAGCACTGACCACCCTAACAATTTGTTGCCTTATTTTTGCACAAAACATAAAATTTGCTGACTAATTTGTCAGCAATTTACATAACTAATTAAGCATTATTCCCAACACTGAGATGGGACTAAGATAAATAGATAAGGGAAAAGATGCTTTAGAAAAAGAAAGCAGGCCTCCCATTAACGAGGAGAATAATCCATGGGCATGATACGCAAGCTACAATCTAACTTATGAAAATTCATATAATCCAAACAACCTCATAACATGAAAAAGGAATTGATTGTTTACTCCTCCCATTAACGAGAAGAAGAATCTATGGGCGTGATATGCAAGCTACAATCCAACTTATGAAAAATCATGAAATCCAAACTACCTCATGATAACATGAAGAAGGAATTGATTGTTTACTCCATCAAAGGCATTGCCTATGTACAACTTTATAATAATTCCCTTTCCTTGTTTAGATATCTTGAACTAAACTAATGTTATCTACAATTTTGGTGTTCTAACATGATATTAGAGAGAAAGGGATTGAGGCAGCATACAATGATTTTAGAAATAATTTTATTTTCTAGATGAAGAAATTTAGAAAAAGAGAAAGGGTTGAACTCTTTTGGAATGAGAGCAATGGAGGAATTAATCCTCCTAACATCTCTTGATAGATAAAAACATAATCCATATATAATAGATATACTTTATTATATGTCAACAAAAATGATAAAAGTCTACTAAGAAATTGCTTGAGTAAAGGGCTCATCCAATTCCTTTGAGCAAATGCTTGCCAAACCTATTCCCCTATAAATGGAAAATGTAACAATTCATTATATTATTTTGAAGGCATGAAGAGATGTAAGCCAACCTATCCTCCCTTTTTGACTATCTAATTTGAGGTTCTTATAAAAGTTGGTGAAAGGACTCTATATTTTAATCACCATAGTTCTTCATCCTATAGAGCCTTTTGGAGCAAACTAAACCCCTAAGTTTCTTCTAATAAGATGTCATCTACAATATGCTCATTCTCCAATCTTTTGTGATGAATCTGTAGATGTGGTTGCTGGAGACATACTCCCAGAATTCTATCTTCTTGATATTCCTTGACCCAAGCCTTTAATGTTTTTCTTCACAACTTTGGTCTTTTGTTCTTAAATGAAGACAAGGAATCTGAAGACCAATATTCTCCACCCCTAGGAGACTACATCACATACTCCCTACGATCTCATCCCTTGAGTGATGAAATGCAGGGGGAACGGACCATAATCTTAATGAGGATTGAGAAAGAGTTTGATCACCCTATAATTTGAAACCCTCCCATAGCAATATATCCAAAGAGAAGGAAAGTCTATATTCAAGTTGTTTCTAGTCATAAGAAATATGTCTATCCTAGCAACAATGTAACTAGGCCTAATTCTCTAACTATTACAGATGTATTGTCCATGCTTCGAATGATCATCAATTAGTTCACAAGAAGTCAAAATATCTTTAAAGTTCACATAAATGAATCCTGAACAAGTCTCCACACTTTTCTCCCTTAGGGATGATGGTGGCATTGGAATCCCCATTGATAATGCATTTACTTCTAAACCGTGAGGTCTCATTATTGATTAAAGAAATTCAACATTGAGACTTTTCCTATGAGATATAAGACCTTAAACATTTATAATATTAATAACACATAACTTATTATTGCGAATATGTGTCGACTCCTATGAAATTAATTTGAAGACTACACCTAACCATAGAGTACATAATCCTCTCAATGCCCCATAGAATCATATCGTCAAAGCATGACTTGTTCTCCATATTGTATTACTCTTTTGGAGAGATTCATTTATGCCAGCCTTTTCTCTTGGAGGAGAATAATTAGGGTCTTCTCTTTCCTCAATAAACTTCAAATTTCTAATAAGTTTTCAATGCTCCCTAACCTTCTCCAGCTCCAAAGGACTATTTCATAATTTACTGGTAATTTTTTGGGTTCCTCCTTCAACTAGATTGGGACCACTTCCCTGTCTTGTCATCCTTGGCTAACCCTTAAAAGATATTTCCAGGGTGGATTTTGTTCAAAGCTCCTTGTCTATTTTTATCTTGGTACTACAAATTTCCCTATTCACTTTTCTACCAACTTTCATTGGAATTATCCTTACCTCAGCCTCTTTCATACCTTTCATCTCTAAAGTTAACCAAGTAAGGTGCTTGGGAGTTTCTAAGGATTCAAGGGGAAAGAAAATTCCTTTTCTTCTTCAAATAGAGTTTCATCTAGAAGACAAATTCAATTGAGGACAATTATGGGAGTTGGTACTTCTTCACTGTGGGCTTGATCTCCCTGGTTATTTTTTATTTATTTCTCCTCCTTCTTCTAGGTTTTCTAGAACAAATGAACTGGTTGCTTTGGTTCATTCCTCATGGCATTTAAAGGAAGAAGATGCCTAACATTTCGATATGGCCCTTTTTTAATGTAGAACCATTTTTTCAAACTATAACTTGTGAGAGCTTTTCCATCAATTGTTTTCCTATTAGTCCATCTACATTGCTTTCACTATTGCCATTATTCTCCCTCTTATTCCTGTTTTCTAGGGGCCTATGTGTGAGGAAAATATCCTGCAAAATGTCCTCATTCATGGCACATTTTACATTTGAATAGAAGATCATCATAATCATCCTTTTGCAGGAAGGACCAACTATCAAGGTTTAAGTGCACTAGTTCCAAAAGTCATTTTTCCAAATTAAATTATACACAAATAACTGCATAGGATTTCATTCGTCCATGTGGCTTGGCCCAATCAATGTACCTTTCTAGGGTGCTTCTAATACTTTCGAAGGTCTTATCATTATAGTAGTGGAGAAGGAAACAGGGAAACTTCACCCACAACAAAACCATTAAAGAAATTTCATTCTATGGGTTAAAAGCTAGGGTTTCGAATATTTAAATAAAGGGCCATGAGTGCCCATGAAATATGTAAAATTATGATAAATAAAATGTCTATCTTATTTCTCTCCACACAAAAAATGGAAAGAACTACTTACCACAAAATGAGGAAGAAATGATCCCTTTAATCTTGGGACATTAGTTATTTTCAGCCTAGGTACTGAGGGCAAAATTAAAAAAAATGACTGAGTACTCACACTAGCCCATAGCACCCAATGGATTGGCATCAACATTAACCTACATAATGACAACTATTTTCTTCACAAATTTGCTACCCAAGGCCAAGAACGAGGATACACCAAAGCTTTGAAGGCCAAAGCATATAGAGAAGCAGTGAATGAGGATAATTATTCTCCACCAAAGCTTTAAAGGCCAAAATATCTAGAGAAGCAGTGAACTAGAGAACTAGGAGAACCATTCTCCACGAAAGATTTGAAGGTCAAAACATCCAGAGAAGCACCCAACATTGAAACCTAGCCTACACTACAAGTGGAATGAAGTGCAATGAGACATAGTCGCATAAACTTTTTAATTAAAATTTTTGATTTAAACATACTAAGTCAAAAAAAGAAATACATATTCTTTATATTTAGACGAAATGTTATAAATGATTTATCTTTATTTCACATATTTATTTTTCTATTATTTTTTCCAACTTTATACTATTTAAAAAGAAAAACTATTTCCAATAAAATTAAAAATAAGCCTTTTTCTATTAATATATAATCATTTTAATGAAAATTACATAAAAATCTATTTTTAAATAACATATTTTTAATAATTAAAATATTTTTAATATACATTAAAAATCAATCATAACTTAATTTGTAACTGCTTTTAAATGTGGAAAAAATAGAGAATGATACATAGCTTGCTTGGGCTTATAAGGGTGATAAATACAACATTAAAAAAAGTAAACAATCAATATGAAAAACTAATAAAAATTAATAAAAAAAAATATAATACAATAAGCAATATAAATAAATTAATAATTAAAAAATTATAATTAATTTAATTTATATTAATTATATAATTTTAGATATAAGCTTTTAATAAGTATAAAACTGTGCCTCATTAACAATAAGTAGTCTTTCGTAAAAAGGATTAAGACAATTAATATGCGTAAATAATAATTCTTAAAAATTTATTATATAGAATATGCATTTTGTTATGTTTTCTTATATATGTCTGCGGCTGAATTTATTATATAGAATATGCATTTTCTTGAGCCCAAACTGTATACCCTCCTATTCAACAAATCATTCCATAACCCTAGTGCGACATGTTCAGCAAATCATAACTGACCATATTTAAGGTCAGAGCTGTTTGAACATGGACCATAAATCTAAGGCAGACGTATGTTTTTCAACCACGCTTATCGCGATTTATAGGAGTGTTTCTGCAAACCATAACCTAAACCATGAAGGGAAAAACGGAAGACTTAGTTGGGTAAACATCTTCAGCAACTCATCTACTTCACTCTATTCACTGCAGATAAATAGGATTACTCATTGTTCTAGTCGTTTAGAAAATATTAATTATCACATATGATCACTCTCGCTCCAATGTCTTCCCCCGTCCATTGCCGTGAAAAAATTGTGGACTAACTGTTTTCACAACAGTACTTCTCGGAGCATGTTCATGTCTCTAATACCTCTAATCTTTAATAGATTCGATGATCAGAGTATTTTATTCCGTATCCTGCACGGAATAAAACAACTAAAACGCTACCAGTATCAGAAAGGGAAACGGCCCATTAAACCCTAAGCTACACAACGCCATGCATATTCTTTTATCCCACTCATTTTTACAAATTCTAACTTTGAAATAGCCGAGAAATTATCAGCTGCAACCTCCAGGTATAGCAATTTGAGAGACCGGAAACTGGACATTTCCACTACGTAATACCAATAGTTATTGGTGGCAATACGCAGTAACTGCTCTATTGTAACAATATCAAATAGGATTTTCGTCTGTATGAGAGCCGACCTGAGAGGAAAACGAGGGTTATCCCTGTATCACGGTAAAGCAGAGGAAGATGCATAGCCTTTGCGGAGAATAATAAGACAGAGAAGCAAACATTTGGCGTTTCCAAAACCGGAGACTCACAAGAGCCCAACGATTTGTACCAAAAAGACGAATAATCAGCGAACTTTCAAGCATCTGCAACAGAGATGCCAGAATCTGACCGGCGAGGTTATTTTCAAACCCTCTCAACTACCCGTCATACACTGGACTATTTTTCCAGCATATATGAACCTAACTTTTATGATAGATTTATTTATCTGTCTATTCTAAAAATTCGATTTTTTTCCTTTATCATACAGCTGAAAAAGCCCCTAATTCTGTCACTACATCACATTGAATTTAGGCCCTTTACTGATGCTAAAGTACTCACAAATTACACATAATTTTTAAACACTTTTGCTCCATTTGGACCCAGCTGGCAATACCTATTCCATCATGAAATTTAATACGCAGAACTCTGTAGATGCCATTTTTAATAAGCTTATTGACCAAGGAATTCTATTGATAAATTGGGAACATTAATTTCAACCAAGACTATTACTGATCAGCAAATGCATTGAAGAAAGGATGCAATCGAAATGAAGCGAAGAAAGCAACTTACTCGTCATGGCTTGCAAACTCGTAAATCTTGCCGGTTTGGGAGAAGATTATAAGGGCAACTTCAGCATCACAGAGAACAGAAAGCTCAAACGCTTTTTTAAGCAAACCGCTCTTGCGTTTGTAGAAACTTGCGTGGCGACTGGTAGGGTTTTGAATGAGTTTCACCTCCACCTTCTTCTTTCCCATTTTGGGTGCCTTCCAATTTCAGTAATTCGTCAGAGCCCCAGGGCTACATTTATATTCTAGTCTTAGTCTTAAAGCTCTGGATGCTTCGTTCATCAGATCTTCCGAAAACCAAGGGCTACACACTCTTTGTCCGGATCGCTGTCGTTCATCTCCCACCGTGTCAAGCCAACTCGCCCAAGTACACGCTTTCCTTACAAACAGTGAAGCAGATAATCCTAAACACTAACAGGATTACTTATTTTTTGCTCAACAAACATGTGTTTTACGTATTTGCCCAACAAACATGTGTTTTAAATGAGTGAGGTGGTATATGTTTGCATTAGATTATTGATTTACTAAAATTTAACAGTAAATATATAGAGTTCTTGCTCAATTAATGTTCAGTGACATTATTTATTTATTGACAAATTATTTATTTAAAAAACTGTATTTGAATAACTAACTACTAAATCTAATAATAAACATACGTTCAATAACTAACCTACCAAAATCCAATAATAAATATATACGACACCCCTCGTCATTTAATACACATTAGCAAATTAGTTATTTTCAGCGACCCTTTTTTCTAAACGTGTATGATTGACCGGTTCGAAAGGAACATTTATGACATCTTGCTTTCGATTTATGTGCGCCCTCTTTTACTGAAAGTGTATGATGGACCAGTTCGAACGGAACATTTTATGACATCTTGCCTTCTACATCCACGGCGACACCCCTTCCCGTTTCGAAATTATCATGGTGTCAATTCATAATGATTGATTTTCCTTATTTTAATTTTAATTTATTATATATTATAAATTTATATATAAACATAAATTTTGGAAAAAAACATAATTGCAATAATATAATATTTATTGATATTTAGTAAATTTATATCAGCATAAAACAATTAATCAGTGTGTCTTAAATTTACTTTAATTACGTGTTCTACATATTATCGGGATTGTAAAACATCTCTCGTCAATAACGTAAATATACAAATACGAAGAAATGGGTTGACCTTAATTCTAGGGTTGACCTTAATTCTAAAATTGTGGAGTAATATAAATATACAAATTCGAATGAATGTTAATCCGCTGCCCTTCAAAAGAGTTGTTATTGGGATGCCTCTATGTAGAATGAATGAGGGTGAGAAATTGTATAATTTTTTGCAATATAGATATGTATTTTTTATGAAGGAGAAAATGAAGTTTGTTGTGTAAATTCTAAATTTTTTATGATGAATACATGAATTCTTACACGAATTTGAACATCTAGATCTTTACACAACAATGACCTCTTTCCAACATGAATAAAATATCTCTCAATCCTCGATGAACCTCCGATGAACCTGAAGATGAAACTCTCTTCTCAGCATATTTACAATAACATAACAGAACAAACTCATACAAAAGAATTTGAAAAACTTCTCTCTTTTATTGATTTCGAATGATGGATTACAACACTGGAAAACTTTGAGAAACTTCAACCAGAGATAGACTGCTTGGGCATTTAGCAGATGCTACACCTTAAAATAGGATGCAATCCAGAGGCTACCTGGCCCTTTGCAGACTCTGCCTTTGAATTCTCTAAAACAATATAAATTCAAACCTAATGAGTTCAGCCACTTTAGGTTCTTACGAGGGTTGTTAGGCACTAATACACATACTTTTCAAACTTGACTCTAAAAGAGACTTTCTCCATGATGCAAGAAAATCGAATACAGATTCTCGTAGATTCAGAGCAGCAAGACTATCCCCAGCTCAAAACTAGAAGACTCTGACCCTCAGACTCTCCACTCTAAATGCTCAAATGAGCCTTACTTCTCTCTTTATATAGAAAGAGAAGGGGACAAACATTGGACAATCGGACATACATAACTGTGTACAAAGATTTTGAGATATGGATCAAATCACAATAGACGTTGGAGAAGTGCTATGAGTCTCGGAAAATGGTGTATAGTAAAAGGAAAAGCTTTTACATAGTGGATATTTTATAGAGAATCCCACGGAAAATTGTCACTATCAAAGTCAAGTGACAAGACAATAGTTATACATTGTGGAAGCTTTTGTTTGGGAGCCCAGAGAAACCATTTATGCATGATGATAGATGCCACTGGTATCCCAAGATTTAGTATATATTTTTCTCACATTCATTGGTTTACCAAGAATGATTTGGTGTTTTATCTTTGTGAGAACAAGCCATTGACGATGTCCTCTCATGAAGAAATCAAATATATCGTCATCAAAAAAGTTTTTCATATCTGCTATGGTTTTTCATGGTTGACGAAAACAGTCTACACACTCTTGAGAATTTCGTCGAAGGTCTCTTTCAAAATACATAGGATCCATGGCAGTTTTGTTAACTTTGAACCAACTCTACCAAATTTTTAACCAATCTGGTTTCATCAAGAGTTGGGTAATGAAAACTTGACCAAACTTTAATAAAGTATAATGAATTTCTAATCATTGGTCTATGTATAGAAGATCCCACCAAAGATTTTTATAGCTATTGAAATCATAAATTGTATCTAGAAAAACCAAACTAGGGTCTTTCTGAGGCTAGATGAGTAGTGCAAGATGTTCTGGATATCTGGTTCTATTAATCGTGTAATATTTATGGAACGCTTTAGTTCGGTTATTCCCTTCATTCCATATTACACTAATATCCTAAAAACTTCCAATGAGTGCTTCTTCTGCAAAATGTGAAGCCATTATTGATCTAACTTTTTTATAATAAATATTTTTATCATTATTATGAAAAATTTATAATATAAGGTAAATTTTTATTTTATTAATAACACACTCTATATTTTAAATTAAATTTTAGATAATGTAGATTTCTTTAAAATTAGAAAAAATAATAATAAAAATATTATTTTTAATTTTAATTATAAAAAAAAATTTAATGTAAATCCATGTAAAATTTAATTTAAGAATTCCATTTTAATGCTTAACTTCCCTAACTAATTAATTATATATGTTTTCCAATGGAATATATATATATATATATATATATATATATTATAATGATTTAGTATTAATTAATAAATAATTATCACATAAAAATATTTTTTATATTACATTTAGTAATTATATAATATTATTTAATAAATCATATTAAATATATTAGAGTTGGTATTTTTGACGCATTATTGTTATACATGTAAAGTTACGTAATTTGTGTGATTTATACTTATATTAAGTTAATATTTAATTTAATTTGTTGTTATATATAAAAGATATACAAAGTATATTGAATACAATAATATAAGATTTATCTAAAATCCAATACGATAATATTATATTTATCAAAGATCTAATTAAGTTTGAGAGTTCATGGCATATGAATGGAAAGTTTCTCTCCTATTTAATTGGAGCCTAATCAATGATATTTTTTTAATATTTTTTTCGATAGACATTGTCACGAGAGCTACAAATAACAAATAATGATTACTTTGACCAATTATCAATGCAATCCATCCTTTTACGGATTTATTTGTAGAGACATATGTTTCCTCTTTGTTATACATTGATAGTGGTGGTCATTGTGGCTATATATCATTGCAAGATTAATACACACAAATATAGTGATAGATGTAATGGAAAAGTTGCATCTATTCTGGATGATAGGAGGGTCATTTCATTTTTCTTATTGCTTTCATTAGCACATTAAAATTGGTGTTGTGAACAATTTATTAAGTAGGTAAAAGATTGGAAAAGTTTCATGAAAAAAAGGTAGTTGATCATATTTATAATGAGGTTGTTACCTTTCAATATTTTGTTTCTTTGTTGTACAGATAGAATGTAGAGCTGAATAATTAGTTGAAGGCAAAGGCTATTTTATTTAGGACTATTATGACAAAGAAAACTAGGAAGGTTGATGTCCTAGGGAGAACCATTGAAACATTATTCCATAACCTTATAGATGAATTTGAGAATAAGGCCAGCCTTGTTGATGATTTGAAAGACAAAGTTAAGGATATCTCTATTCAAAAAATGTTTCCTTGAAGGAGGAAATTCGTAGGTTGGAGGAGAGCAATGCCCATCTGACTAATGAGGTTTTCCACTTATAAGCCTATGTTGATGAGTTTTGTTATGACATTGCCTCTCTTCAAGAAGATAATAATAGACTGTTTGATAGATATCATGCCTTGAAAAATATTATGATTTCTTTGTTTTTATTGTTGACTAAGGAGAATGACACCATTAAGTGCTTCTAAGACTACAAACTGAGCCTTGAGCTAGATTTAGTTAATTGCATACTATTGAGAAGAAGACTATTGTTGGTGTGTTACTGATCTCACCTATTACTTCTTCCACCTTTGAGGATCTTGATTGTTACCTCATTTTTTTTTAGGAGGTCGATGTTGATGTCTGTGATTCATCACATTCTTTAGTGGCAACTAATGATATTATTTCTCCTAGCTTTGAAAAATACACTATTGTTATTCGGTCTCAACTGCTAAACAAAATGGGATGTATTAGAGGAGAGATGAGTGGATAGGGGTTTTGTATTACTATTACACTAATGGTATATACATATAGGATAGGTATTAGATACGATGTTTCCGCCATTTCCTCACTACCTATTTCCAATGTTGTTGACTTTAGAAGGCATTTTTTGTTTTAGGTGGAGTCTAGACATAGTTGCTTGAAGGGAAGCCCCTAAGTGACTATGTTTCTAGATTAATGAGATGGTTGATAATCTCATTATAAGTGACATTGTGGTTGAAGTATAGGGTTGTAATCCTATTGTTGCACAAGATTTAAGCATGTCTATGCATAGGATTTAAGCATGTCAACTAAAAAACTATACCATGTCATCACGCTCATAAGCATTGGAGAAATTTACCTATAAATCAGAATTCTTGGAATATTTGTAGCTATGCATTCAACTTGTTACATAAACAATGTGAAAGACATAAGCATGGATTAGTCTTGAATATCAAATTGATTATGCTTTCCTTGGTAAATGATCATTGAATAATCTTAATCGATGCTTATTGAATTCATATCAGTATGAATCATTGCATGTACAATGATACGATATTCCTCTTATTTCTTTTTTATTTTCTTGGAAGTGGTCAACAAATGGTCAATAAGAATTCATCAATTGGAGTTTTTGACTAGGTTGTTTTATCATGTGGGCTTTTACTAGTGTTTTCTTACTACTACTTTAGTTTTGTTTAATAGGGGGAGATGTTTAATGATGATAGAGATTTCCCTTATTGATAGAGAATGCATAGCATTTCTATTTTTCTATGCAGTTGAATGACTAAATGGATCATATCACCTTGATTCCTAACCTATTAGATAATTGCGATTGTGTTTTCAATAATGGTTTTATAACTTTTTTGACGAATTGGATGATTTCTTTGATATTATTTCATTACATGTGTTTTATCAACATTGGTGTTGATAGTGTTCATACTTCTTCAAGAGTGTTTTTTGTACCATCCTTCTTCCTCTAAGATAAGCTATATCAATCTTTGATGGCATTGGAAATTCAAAAATACCTATTTGTCCTTGTAAACTTTTCCATACTTCCTAGTTGGATCTTTCAATTTCTGTAGATCTCAATATTTTTTTGATGGTTGATGGTAGTTTCTTCTATTTGAAGGCTTCGTTTTGTTCGTTAACAACATATGTTTTCTAGATCATTAATGTTGTGGTTACCAATCTTTTCTCATTCCTTGCAACGAAACCTATTTTAATTTATAATTCAAGTGATCTCATTGGGGTTACTTGGTTCTCCACTTCAAAATTTTGGTCATTTTCTTGATTGGAGATTTTAGCACCCATAAGGCTATTGTTCTTGGAAGTTAGTGGATCATTCTGAAATCTATAATTTGAACTTGATTGGTTTTTTGAAATTAACATATTTCTCTCTTTAAAATAAGACTATTTCCTTATAAGTTTTTCTCTTTTTCTCTACTTATTAAAATTTGATTCCCTTGAGCCAAATTTACCAAGTATACTCCCTATATTTTGTTTAAAAAGAGTATTAATATTGATATTTTCTAGCCGAACCATTATTCACCATAAACTCACATAATTGCCTATTTCCATATCTATTTTTTCTTAGCACTAGAAATTCAATTATTAGAATATCTTTGTTTAATTAATATAACAATATAATATTTATTTATGATTCATATCTCTTCGAATTTTAATTTATGACTCGCATCAAATAAGGAAAGTCTCTATCATAGACTTATTTATATATAATCAATATTTATAGAATTATAATATACGAACATAACTTAATAATGTCTTTAAAGTAAATATTTGTTGTATTAAAAAATTATATATATATATATATATATATATATATATATATATATATAATATAATATATATATATATATATATATATATATAAAATTTAGGAAAAGACAAGGATGTAACATGACAGGTTTCCACAAGAGTTTCTATAGGGGTTTTGGTTTGCATAGGGTTTCTACAATTTTACTTCATGCTATGTGAGCACCAATGTATGGATTAATCAACATCCACATCTGTTCTAGGTGTGCGAGGATCACACAATGCCCCACCTTGTTAGTTGTCTCATCCATTTACGTGCAGTAATGGACTTTATTCGTTGTAAACAGGATTCATAATATGTTGGATATTGGAGAGTATCATCTCCCCTTAAGTGTGATATTATAAATGGATGAAGAATTTATATAGTCAGTCTCACCATTCATATGCCAATGGGATTTGTACCCATCCAAGTTACTAGATGTCCCTTCTTAGTTGAAGTAAGGGAAATATACCTCATGATGCTAAGCTCAAACTCATGTGATTTTCTCCTATTTAGTAGATGGCAATAAGGAGGGTCATAAATCCTCTCATTATGCTTATTTTTGTTGTTCCAATGCTCCTATAGATGGTTTATGCGAGAAGGCGGCTAATGATTCAATAAAAGCCCATCTAGTTAAGCCTTTGATGTCACCTTCTTACAAACCTAGTTGCATTAGGAGGAAAGACAAGCAAGAAAAAATGGTGGTAGGTGAGGATATTCATATAGTAAATATCCTAAAGCTATAAAAAAAAATAGTAGTGGGAATGTTTTGTGGAAAATCCATAGTAGTACCATTGACTCATTCTTAGATTCAGAAGAATTGGATAACAATCATGGGGTATAGGTCAATTTTTTTTTATCTGATGGATGGATGTTATTTTAGTCTGTTTGATAGGAGGATAAATTTTTAATTCTTATTTAAAATTGGTCTTAGGACCCCTCAACCGTCCTCCTTAATAATTGGTAGCTTACTTGTGATTCATGTAGATAACACCTTAACATCTCGCAAGTTTGGTTTATTCTCATATTCCTACCCTTTTAGTTCGATATCTAGTGGTTTACGGAAGGAATTGGAAATAAATTTAGGAAATTCATTCATGTAGAAAAGCTTTGGAAAGCCAAAATTGACTAGAGGTGGTTGTGGATAGTGGTTTAGTTGGATACATCTACGTGGCTCGTCAACTAGACCAAAATTTCCTATGCAAAATCCTCTTGGGTACAAAGGATAAATTATTAATGGTTTCTTTTCAAGTGATTTGTTTATCACATACTAAGGCACATCCTAGACCATTTCAAAATTTTCAAAACCTCCTCACTAGTCGTAAGTCTTGTCATTTAAAGTTAAATGTGGATAGAGTAAGGGGGTGGTATTCTTAAGAGATGTTAATTCCAAGTCAAATTATAGGTCCACCTCCTATGAGTGGTACACAATACACAAAAAGTAGAATAACTTAGCCTAAGCATGCATCTTTAGACTCATCTCCTTTGATTACTATGACATCCTCTATAATTATGTTATCAACTGGTGATGTTGAGGATGTTTGTAGTAGATCTCACTTGAAAAATATATTAAAATAGAAAATATACACAGAAATAACAATATCGATCCAATAATGTGAAATGAAAAGGCTTCTTTATTGATAAAACCCTTGAGGTAGGGTAACACTATACAATTAGTCCTTAAGGATGGAGATCACTCCAAAACCCATCACTTGCCAATACAAAACCAATACTTGAAATCTCTCAATGGGGAGTCTCCAGCTTCTATATAGGCTTCATACATATAATACCATGGGTCTATCAATACCATATATCTAATACAATGGCCTTATAATATTATTCCAAACTACTTATAGTCCCTTACATGATGCGGATTAACCACTTTTTTTATTACCTGTGGCCCATCACATTATTACGTTATACCCTTGGGTACTTCCCTCTGTACCCCATAATATCCCCTCAGGTATACTACATCCACACCCCTTAAACATGTTTCATCCCCGAAACATAAGAGGAACACAAATAATAACATCTACTCAAAAGAGTAGTCCACTGATACCATGCACGTGCATCTAGCCATCCCAAAGATAGGTGATTACTCGATCTAGTTGGTGCTTCACTCGCTTGAGATGGAAGTTGATCCTGGAGGTTCGTCTGTGTTGATGTGCTATAGGTGGATCGTTGCACCTCTTTATCTTTCATGTAGGGTTTGTTGTCCTTGATGCTAATTCGTTGCCATCTTGTTGGTTATTTTTTTGCTTCCTGATGTGGGTGGTGATATGCTGACGTTTTAACGAATGGTGTATCTTTCTTTAATTCACCACCTAATGGAGCTTGATTACAATTTGGTACATGTTGTGTCTCCTGGGGTTGTTGCTTATCTTTTAGTATTACTTCAACCACAAACTCCTCATCTAATGTGTCAGTACCTGCAAGATTTTCTACTTTAGCCTCCTTGGACTCTACCTATTTATTGATGGAAATATCTTGGAATGTAATTTTCTTCTTTTTATACCAAAGATTAAAGAATTTCTTTTGCATATCAATATTGATAGTACCAATAAATTCCATCCAAGGGTATCCCAAAACAGCACCACATTAGCCATATCTGAAGCATAAAAATCAAAGTGCAATACATATTTGTCCATAGAAATCTTCAAATCTTTATAAACTCGAATATCCTCATTATCAACCTATGTGTTTTCAATGCATTTTGTTGGAACTTGCAATTTTTGTCAAATTAACATTGATAAAATTATGCTTGCAACTAGGATTTATAGACACAATGATCTTCTCCTTTTGAATACATCCATCAACCTGTAATAAGGAGATAGAAGCATAAAATAACCTCTTATGTTCCTAGCTATCTTGTTTTCTAGCATGAGACCATTGTCTAAAAGGACTTTTTAAATTCATCATTAGGAAGGCTTACCATCTTCTTGTTGTCAAGTGAGTCCCACCATATGGCCACCTCATCTTTAAAATAAAGTTCTGCTATATCTTTCCAAAGTGTTGGCCATGTTGACATAAGATTTTTTAGAAACTCTTCAATAGTAGGACCACTGTCACCTTTTGTAAAAATCATATAAGTAGAAGCCATGAAGTAGAATGGCCACAACTTGGTCAATATGGCTCATAATCCTTATTATAGACTATTTTTAAAAATGGAACGACTGTTTTGCATCTTTTTTTGTGATAAAAATCCCGATTTGGACACTCTATACTTTAAGATTCGTGCTGCAACTATTTCTCTGTCACAAAAATTTCAGAAAGAAATAGTCGATTTTAAATCAACGATATCTACCTCATTCAAACTCAGATTCGACCGATTTGTTTTTTCAAATTGGGTGATTTCTCATGACGATCTTAGATCTACAACTATTTTCCAAACATCCCCACAAAACTGTAAAATTTTACCAGAGATCCACCATCAATGAATTTCCCTTAGAAACTTTTCTACAACAAAGCTAATTTTAAATCAGCAATACCTCCCTCATCTGGACTTTTATTCGGCCGATTTTGTTTTTAGAATTTGGGTTATTTTATGCAAAGAATCCAAATCTACTAGTTTTTTTTTTTTTTTTTTGCAAATTTAGCACCAAAATTTTCAGATCTGATCTGCAAACGTGTCACCCCAAAGAAATCCTACAAAAATAAAATAAAAATATCCCCCCTTTGCCCAAGAAAATTTTCTGATACCACTTGTAGTAGATCTGACCTTAAAATATATTAAACTAGAAAATATACCCAGAAATAACAATATCAATCTAATAATATGAAATGAAAATGTTTTTTTATTGATAACACCTTGAGGTGGGATAACACCATACAATTACTCCTTAAGGAAGGAGATCACTCCACAAGCCATCACTTGCCAATACAAAACCAATACTTGACGTCTCCCAATGGGGAGTCTCTAGCCTCTATATAGGCTTCAAACATACAATACCATGGGTCATTACCATGGGTCTCTCAATACCATATATCTAATACAATGGGTTATAACATTATTCGTAACTGTTCATGGTCCCTTACATGATGTGGGTTAACCACTTTATTTATTAACTATGGCCCATCACATTATTACATTATTCCCTTGGGTACCTCCCTTGTACCCCATAATATCCCCCCTAGGTATACTACAATATTATGGCTCTATTATTGTTTATTCCATGTGATATCCCCTAGGTCCCAGGGTCAAATTTATCTCCCCCCTTCTCATCAACGTTCTCTCTCAACATCTTTAATCACTTAAAAGTTATTGATCCTAATATTCACCATGACTCCTTTTTCTTTAATGTCTCCCGCCCTAATGTGTTGGTTTGTTTATCTCAAGATGTGTCGTCACATTCTTAATTAAATAAGGAAGAATAATTTCTAAATTCATGTTATGTTCAAGAAAAAATGGTTTATATGGTTGTGCCTTACAGGGGGCCCTCGAACTAGACAATATCCATTGTTACCAAGTGAGTAGTAAGTACCACCTATCCTTGGAAACTTTCAAGGTGGAGAATGAGATTCATAGTGTAAGCAACTAACAATAACATGGGCAGTTAGACTAGGCAATGTGCATGTTCATAAGTTCCTAAATGATTTGTATTTCACTAAATGTCAAAGGGTTGGGGAGCTTGAGAAAGCTCCCATATCTAAAGGATTCGTCAATTCAATTTTATTTGATGTAATTTTACTTTAAAGACTGTGTCCTAGTAGAAAATTCAAGGAAAATATCTCGCTTTTACTCAAAGATCAACACTTTGTGGCTTTAGATTCAAAAGTCATGTTACAAGAATTAGTGATTTCTTGGAATCTCCCTCTTACAAACATTTTTGTCTCTCTTCACCCACACAAGATCTTGGTGGCTTGGGTAGATCAAGAATTAGGATAAACTATTCATCTTATTAAAATTTATTGTTTGAATTAAGAGTGAAGGCATTTTTGGGGGACTTTTCTTCATTTTGATGTCCTCTTAGCTACAAATGTGGTGTTTGGGGGAGATCTCAATGTGACACTTTCTCTTAAATTTATGTTGGGATCTCATCCCCATAAATATTGTCTTGATGTCTTTTTTTAATAATTCTTCATATCGCTTCATCTTGTGGAAACTTCCCCATGAAATTTCCACCACACCTAAATGAATCGTTGCAACGGTGAAGCATGTGTGGAAAAATATTAGATTGATTCCTTATCTCAAAAGGAATTTCCTATGGGCCTTGAATTTCCAAATCTTGGGTAGAAGTAGCAGATATTTTAGATCATCTTGTAATTATTTTGAAATTGGTTTCTCTAGAAATTTGACATTTGTCTCTTTTAAAATTTTCACAAACACAAAACATGGAGAAGGTCTATCATAATTTTGTTTCTTCAAAATAGGTCACCTTTAATCATTCTTCTAATGTTTCCAAAATAAAACAATTTTCTGGAAATTTAAAGTGGATGAAAGCAATCTCTTCTCTATGTGCTCATTAACTTAAAATCAAGTCATATATGCTTTTGCTAGAAATGAAGCAAAAGCTAAAGAATATCCTTGTGGGAAATTGTTTAGTTACCACATTGAATGTTTATGAGGTTTCAATAATTTCCCTTTTGGATTAAAGAATGGGTCTCCGAGAAAAAGAAAAGTTCGTGGAATTTATAAACTAAGTTCATTTGGATCAAAAAAGGAGATAACAACAACAAATTCTTTTCCAAAATTACATGGGATGTACGAAAGCTTAATATTATTTGGTAGATAAGATTTTGGAGGGATCTTAGGTTTCCTTTTTTGTTGATAAAGTAGAGATTAGTAAGGATTATTTCAGTGAATTATCTTCAAAGCCTCCTAGGTATCTTATCTAGGAAATATTTTGAGTTCTAAATATCTTTCCCAGATTTTTTCTAAAGAAATGAGTGAGGAACTATTAAAAGATGTCTCAAAAGAAGAGATTCACTCTACTATCTTTTCGATCTAGGAAGATCAATTTCTAAGGAAGATTGCATTACAATGGAATTCTATTAAGGATGTTCATTTTAGAGTACCTATTAAATCCAAAGAATTCAACAAGATCCTTAGAGAATTCAACTTGACACATTTGGCTCTCATTCCTGAGAAGCTAGATACTTCTTCCTTTGAATATTTTTTTTGTTTCTCCTATTGTAATATTATCTACAAGATAATTTCCAATATCATTGCCATTAGACTCAAGCCAATGATCAATGATTTCATATTTGAGGATAAAAATGATTTTCTTTTAAAGTGAAAAATCCATGATGTTATCTCTATCGCTAATGAAGCCATACATAAAATAAGGCTTCAAAAGTCACCCTCCATTATATTAAAAATAGACCTGTTGAAGGCAAATCACAAGGTTATGTGGGCCTTCCTTAGTTTGGTTTTAACATAAATGGGTATGTGAATCCCAATAGTCAATTCTATCGTAGATTGTATTTGAACTACATTTTTTTCTATATTCATCAATGGATCCCCATCTGCATTTTTCTAATCCTTTGAAGGACTGACACTAGGTTAACGAATCTCCCCATTCATGTTTCTTTTGTTGGGAGAAGAGATTAGCAAATTGATGACATGTGCCAAAAATAAAGGGAACCTTAAGGGGTTCAGAGTGTATCCCTTGAGGCCTTAATGCATATGTTGTTTTTAGATAATGGAAACCTTAATGCATATGTTGTTCCGGCATATGTTGTTTTTCAACAATGTGCTTTTGACACCTTCAGTAACAATTCACTTATTTAAAAATATTTCTCACTACATATTGTTTTATTGTTAATTTTTTTTATTAATATATTATTTAAAATATAATATTATTAGAAATGATCTCTACATATTTTAAAGACCAAAATCAAATAATGTTAAGGTTCCTTGATTTATATTGTTTTGTCATTAAATTTTTATATTATTTTTTTCTAGTTATTAATATATATTTAAATATAGGTTATCAATTCTATTGGGAAGTACAAATAATATCTCTCTAAATATTTTAAGGCTAAAATTAATAATTTTATTAACTGTGTGGTTATATCTGCCGGATCCATCACATTTTGTTGTTTTATGCATCGATGTTTCGAACCATCCTCTGTTGTTCATCACGAGGATTTAGATTTGTGAAGAAGTCAGAGAAAGATGAACCACAAATCTAAATCCTTATGATGTGCTCATCATGAGGATTTAGAATTGTGAAGAAGTCAGAGAAAGATGAACCACAAATCTAAATCCTTATGATGAACCACAGAGGATGGTTCGAAACATCAATGCATAAAACAACAAAATGTGATGGATCCGGAAGATATAACCACACATAATGCAGATCGCAAAAGTCTCAAATCCATTAATTTTATTAAAGTATATAAAATTTCATCTAAAAGTGTTGATGGACATTGAAGAAAACAAATACCCTAAAAAGGTGACCATCTAGATATTTTATTGATGGGTTTGATTGTAAGTAGGTGTTTCACTACTTATCATAGAACTACAATGGGTCATTGTTTGTTTATTTACTTATTAAAGTACTACAATAAGTTATTGTAAACTATCTTTTTTTGTTAGTGGTTTTGATCAACGAAATTCAACAAAAAATCAAACATTTATTTAATAAATGTTGTTCAAATTTTCAAAATTGTGTTTTCTATTTAGATTATTACTTCTAATTATCATAAATAAATTTATACTAAATTATCAAACAATCAAATTATTATAATTACTTTTACAAGATTAATTCTCAATATCAAATTTTTAAAAAATATAACTAAAATTTAATTTTAATTAAATATGGTTAAAAAAATGTTACAATTAAGTTCAGATTTATATTTCTTAACTAAACAAATTTTCTTTTTTAAATTAATTTTATTTTGCATTTTATTTTCAGACATAAAACTTCTTAACAATATAAATATTAATTCATTTAAAGTTAATATTATTTTTATTTCATTATAAAATTATGATAATTTTTTTAATTAAAAAAATTATAATTAAATGTGGGTAGATAGTTAATAAAATTATACCATTTATAATTGAGAATTAAAATAACTATTTATCATTTTCTACTACTATAAATAAATAATTAACTTATATAAATAATCTAGTATTATATATATATAATATATAATTTGTTTAACTATTAATAAATATTTTTATTATTATAATGTAAAATCCATTGGTACTTTAAGTTTACATTCAAATCCAAAGCCTACATTCTTCTCCAATATTATTATTTACACTTTTTGTCCTGGTTGTTCAAGGAGAATCAGGTCTTACTTAAAAAATATTGATAGTTAATTTATAATATCAGTATAATATCAAAGATAAAAGGATGAAATTGTCAATTTGCTCGAAAAGAAATTTGGTGATATTTTGTAAGGGATAATAAAAAGCTTCCAAAACATAATAACAAATCCAACCTCTACATTCTTCTCTAATATTATTATTTACACTTTTTGTCCTTCTCTTTCATAAACAATCAGGTCTTATTTAAAAAATAGTAATAGTTAATTTAAATTTATAAATTTAAAATATAGATATATTATAATTAATATATAATTTCAAAAGATTTACTAAATAAAATAATTTCATTATATAATATCAAAGATAAAAGGATGAAATTGTCAATTTGTTTGAAAAGAAATTTGTTGATATTTTGTAAGGGATAATAAGAAGCTTCCAAAGCATAATAACAAGTTTGCGGAGGAATAAGAAGTTAGTCTCACAAATTTTTAAAGGAAAAATAACTAACTAAAGATAGCAGCAGAAAAAATGACAACCCAAATTTTTAAAGGAAAAATAACTAACTAAAGATAGCAGAAGAAAAAATGACAACCATGTTAAAGGGAACGGAAGATACAAATATTCTCAATTACCGTGAACAAAATATATTAACAATGCTCCCATTCTTATGACAATTATATTAAAGGAATCTATAATAAGAATGATGCAATCATATGACAACTATTTTAAAGGAAGGACAGATAAAAATATTATAAAGTAATGCCAAGAACGTCTAATAACAAGATTACAACTTTTGTGCGGAATGCACAGGTGACCTTTTCTAATCAAATGTTAAAAAACCTGGAGAGGAAGGGTTGAAATACCTAATTTTGTCATTCCACACAACCTATGGCGCCCTAATGGATGGTTTCTCTGAATTTCTGGTAATAATTCAATATCCGGTGTTTTCAAACATTCAAAGGAACAAATTTTATCGCCCTTGCTTTCCAATGTGATGGCTTAACGTTTAATTAGCTATTCGATGATGTCAAAGGAAATGGTAGTTTAGGATTGAGGTGTCTTCTTTATGCTCTCAAATGAAATGGAAGATAAAATGGAGATAATAATCATTTCGGCACGATGTTTTGCTATTTGTAACTGGTTCTATCACAGAAGCTAAATACATAGAACAAGTAGTGTCCTATGGAAGTCAATTCGCAGATATTCCCATTTTATTTGTGAATCCCATCTTGTTATTCACCACTCATTCTATCTAAAACGCTGAAGAGGAACGGCGCACAAATCACCCAATTTATTTATTTTCAACTTCAGACGCTTCAATTTACAAGTCACACAAATCACAAGCCACTCTTTTACAAAAATTGCTACAAGTATCTGAACTCTACCCTTAATTTTATCAGCAAACCGTAATGAATTTAGCCATTTCTCATACCTTTTGTGACATGGCCCGATATGCTCAACTGTGGTGATAAAACTGATCTCTAGACCTAACCATTTTAATATGCTTTGCGGCGGTGGAATTGTCTGATAATAACTATTTCATCGAAGGCAAATACTGACTTACTCGATGAGTGAAAGTGATCGAAAGGGATGAACGACTTACACGTTGTGGCTTGCAAATTCGTGGAACGCGCCGGTTTCAGAAAAGACGATAACCGCGACTTCAGCATCACAGAGAACACAAAGCTCAAATGCATTCCTCAGCGATGGTTCTTGCGTTTGCGGCTTCTAGGGTTTTGAATGCGTTTCATCAAAAACCTTCTTTCTCATTTCCACTCCTTTCTGCGTTGAATGAGTTGGTATGTCAGTTTGAATCTTCTTATTGTAACTCCACGGTGGATTTGTTCAATGCATGTAACCCGCTCTGTTGAAATCTCGAGATAGAACCTGGCCGTCCGTACGAACAATCAAAATCTAATCGCTGTCCTTCATTGCCGAAAGCGACCTTGCCTGGAAAAGCTAAGTATCAAATATTTTCCGGTCGGAGAGAATCTAAGGACCCTTGAGGTATGTCCGCTTTTCTATGTGGAAAAGGTGAACCTAAGCGTTCATGGTATCAACACGTTTCATAGTAATGTTAAGCGGCTGGAAAAGATTAACCTCAAACCACGCGTTCATGGTATCAAGACGTTTAACAGTAATGTTAAGCGGCTGGAAATGATCAACCTCAAACCGCGCGTTCATGGTATCAAGACGTTTAATAGCAATGTTAAGCGGCTGGAAAGGATGAACCTCAAACCATGTTCATTTTTAGTTTTTCGAGTACTCTCCTACGTTACGAAAGTTTCCTTTACGATTACAATAATGGATGGAGCTATCTTTTACGGTAGAGTTCAATGCTCTCATTTATGGTGGACTTCAAGATGATGCCCTTGGTGTGAAGGTAAGTTCTAGCAGCTATCGAGGCAGTTAACGTATTTATGGTGGTGTAAATTTATTCTTAAAGATTTCTGGAATCCAACCTTGATAAATTTATTTAGTTTTATCTTTTATTTACTTTTATTTTCATGTTTTAAATTAAAATCCTGCATAGAGTTTTCTCATTTTATATATTATAACATAAAGCCTACAGTAATTTTATGTTGACTAATAAAACATGTACACATCTACATTACATTATAAAAGCCATGCACTATGAAAATATTTTATATGTTTTGTTCTTCCTTATTATTTTATATACATAAATTATATTTTAATATTATGGATTTAAATATTTTATTTATAGTAAATATTAAAGTATTTTCATCACAATAAAATATATAGAGAGCATTTTTTCTTTTTGGTTTTTTTTCATTATTTTAATATAAATAAAGTTGATATCAAATATTTTTTTAAATAAAAATTTAAATATGTTATTTATTAGGGTAATCATATAAACTAAATGATTGGCAAACACTCATAAGGATAAATTTCTATAGAAAGAAAGAAAGAAGAAAGAAATTATTTTAATGTCCACACTAAAGATAGCCTATGAGACAGATTGCTTCTTCATCTGCATTTGACCCTTTTTCTGTGAAGCTTCACAATAAATGCTCCTAGCTTCTTGACAAACCCCTCGCTAAATAGATTATCCCAAGAGCTAGCTGCCAACATATTTGCATAACTTTCTCTGTTGTCTTTGAAGGCCTCACATTCTAAAATGAAATGTTTTTTTGTTTGCACTTTTCTGAAAGAACAAAAAATGCATACCCTTTCCTCCCACACTTCCTTTGGCCTTTTTCAGTGCCCTTTTTCCCAACGGAGTTGATGAGAATTAGTCCTTAACTGAGCAATAAGAATTTTGGCTCTCCAAGAGATATTGGTCTCTATGTATGCTTTTGGTTGATGATTATGAGTGGGATTAAACACTTCAATATAGTAATTTTTCTTTCTTCCTAGCTCCTTATCCCAAGTACGTTGGTGGAACTTTTCCATAACAAAATCTTTTATCTCTTTGTTGTTTATGGGACACGCGTTCAAGCAAATACCCCATTTACTAAACCATTTGTTATTTTGTTGCATCCAAGTTTTTTTTCTCTTGGGCAATCTATCATTAAAGAGAACCTTAGGCCATCTACCCTCTTCCAGTTGCTCAATTTTTTTTTATTACCTTATGACTCGCACCATAGCAATTGCTTCAATAGGAGCAGACCCTGTTTCACTTAACAAGATATTATAAGGAACTGCGCTTTTAATCTTAAATTTATTTGTAATCAAACGCTTATGAATTTTCTCAATTTGTCTCCACTGCATATCGGAGGTACTGCTAGCCCACAGTTCACAACCATAGAGAATCACCGAAATCAGTAGAAGCCCAAAAAGAGTTTGAGTGGTCTTCCAATCCCATAACTCTAGCTCTCTACTCCTATTTTGAAAAGTATAAAATGCTTTCCAACCTCCCAAAGTTCTTTTATTTCTACAACCATTCCAGCTTAGATTTTTGTTGAAGTCAATCCTGAGGTATTTGTAATTTGCAATTTCTTCCAAAATGTTGCCTTCAAAGTAGAACTTATGTTGGTTATGTTTTCTTTTCTTAGAGAAGACCACTACTTTAATTTTGTTGATATTGACTTGCATCCCCACACTTCTACAAAAATGCTCAAGGGATAGTAAGTACGCTTGCAAACCAAGAGCCGATTTAGCAATCAGAATAAGGTCATCTGCATACAAAATAAGCCTTATAACAAACTTTCACAAATAGATACCATCACCCCCTTGCGAATTTAACCACTCCTCAAGCTTGTCAATATATAAAACAAAAAGGGTAGGAGAGAGTGGGCAACCCTGCTTGACCCTCATATCACTTCTAAAACTTTTAGAAATGCTTGATAAAGTTCTAATTTAGACTTTCACATCATCATCCAGCCCATGCACAATTGGTCTCAAATGTTTAGGAACACCAAGTTCCTTCATTCTCTGCCAAACTTTATCCCTAGGAATCGAGTCAAACGCTTTTCTGAAATCAACAAAGAAACAAAAGACTTCTTGCTTTTTCTCCCAAACTTTTTCAATGATGTGCATTAAAGTTATGTAATAATCAACTGTGGAATGTTTACATCTTTCTTCTACCCACTTGCTAATTTTATCTACCAGAATGCTTCCAAATAGCTTTGCAAACAAAGGGTTTATCATGACGGTCCTATAATTGGAGGGATTATTGACGTCACCACTCTTGAAAATAGGTATTGCTAGACTAGTTGAGCAATCTGTGGGGAGCCTTTGTTGTATGATGTTGTTGAAGATATTTGTAATGTGAGGTGCAAGAATATTTGAGCCCCATTTTAGATATTTTTCTTGGAGTTTAGCTAAGTCTTTTGCTTTTCCAACATCCAACTTCTTGATACCCATCTCTACCTCTTGTACCGTGAATAGTTCAGTATCAATGTTGACTAAGGAGGAGGGTCAACCTTGGGAACTTTCTCATAGAGTTGTCTTGCATAGTCAAACAATTTAGAAGTTGTAATATTATTTCCAATTTGTATCTTTTTCAGTTGGAGCTCCTTCCAAAATAATTTGGGATTATTTTTACCAGGGAAGATTAGTTCTTCCCTCCTTGAAACCATGAAATCATCATTTTTATTGCTTAATAACTGCTTGTATGATTTGAGGTTTATGTTATCATTGTTTGATTGTTTCCACATTCTCCTTGCCTTTTTGCATTCCTCGTCAAACCAAGCATTAACTGGAAAGAAATTTGTTTCAGACTTCTTAATTTTTGTTCTTTCGCACTTTGCAAGTGTGCATTGAATTAAATGTGTTAATTCATGACTATGAAGGCTGTGAATTGTAATTTTCTCCTTCTCAAAGAGCCTCTCTAGCATGATTTTGAAGGTATTACAATTTTCTGACGTCAAAAGAATTCTGCCCTGTGGGAGATTTTGTTGGACATGCTGAATTTTTAACTCTATTGTTTTTTTCCAATCCAAGAGAAACATAAAGAAATTGTTTTGTGATCTAATTTCAAATCCCAAAGCTAATCTCCAACAAAAAATTCTTCCATTTTCTCAGACAAACCATGCAATCAAATTACATAATCTACCACACTTGCTCCATTGTAAGTATTGCAAGCGTAATCACCAGACTTTGCCCATCTAGTCAAGCCATTACAAATGACTAAATCAAAGGCCCCACATAGAGTAAGCAATTATTCACCAAAGAGATTGCAACCCTTGTCCTATGAAATTCTTTCCCACTGATGATTACTTTCTTCTATAAGCCAAATAGGGTCACAATCATCTTTACAACAAAGAATACTAGCTTGCTCACTTGCAGTCCTAGCATTGAAATCACCCACGATAAGGAATTCACCTAGCTGTGAATATGTTGCAATATCCACTCTTAAAGCTACAAATGGATCTTTGTGGTCAAGCCCTTTACCTTTGTAGATTTTTGAAACTTGTGGCACAAAATAGCATGCTGCAATTCTGATGTGGTTTCCATTTTCTAATATTTTAAACGAAATGAATTGCTTATTTGAGGCTTCTTTTTCTAACTAAATAAGATGAACTTCTTTCTCCCTTACTAAAACCATGATACCCCCGTGCCCTTTGCCATTCCCTGCTACCTTGTTCCACACTGCCACCTTCCAGTATCCTTTAAACAAAGGTGTCTTTCACCCTTCATGCTCATGTGTTTCTATGAGGCAAATTATGTCTCTATTTTCTGCAATAGGCCCTAACCATGGTCCTCGTCTCCATGGGTAACCTCTGCAGTTCCAACAAAATAATCTTAAGGAAACCTGGGTATGAATTGATTGCTATTTATTTTGACATGCAAGACTCGCATTTGAGTCCTTATCCCTATTTTCCCATACCGACCTTACTTTCTGATTTCTTGTTACAGAGTTTGTTGCCTCTTCTTTATTACCATCTTGCTACTATGTTCTAGAAGGAGGTCCAAATTGCGCTATCACAACATTGCCTTTATAAATCCATGCTCTCTTTCCTTCATCTCTTGCTGCCCTAACCTTTAGAATTTCATCCATTCTTTCCTCCTGTTGTTTTGCAGTTAAATCTTCTTTTAGGAAAAACCGAGAACCCCTAAAGAGATGTTTCTTTCTTAAAATAATATATTTATCACACAAGCTAGGCATAATGACTTTCATGCACCTGGCTCTCCCCCTGTTAAACTTACCCACCCTCCATGCTTGACATATTTGTCCTTGCCATAGCAACTTGTCTTTCAAGAAGTCTCTTGCAAGGTGAAGAGTACATTCATTTTTCCCATAGTCTTTCACCCCTTTAATAATTATGTTTGTTGCCCTATTTTGTCTTTCCTTGCCTTCACTATCTTGCATGTTGTCAACCTGAATATTTGTTTCTCCTTCCTTATTATTAGAATTGCTAATAAATTGAGCCCAAGTTTTGGAAACTTTGGTGGAATGTCCTTTCGTTTCTTCTCTTGTGTTCTCTTCATGGTTGTTTATTTGGGCAATCATTTTCCCTTTATCCTGGGATGATCTCACATTCACCACCTCTCTACTTCCACTATAGATTTCTTTATGTTTTGCACATCTGCCTTCATGCGTTTCCATTCTATCTTCCCTATCAGGAGAGCTCCTATAGCAATGGAACTTGTTCTTTTAAAACTTTATTGCTTTCTACTAACGCCTTGTTCTCAACCATTATTATATGAATTTTATGATGTCTTTCCTGCCCTTTAGCTTCTAAAACCTCCAACCTTTGTTTTGAATTTAACAATTCTTTCACATAAAGATCAGATGACCAGGTGAGAGGTGTGGATGTGGGACTATATAAGGCAGAATCATCAATGACTTTTCCTTTGGAATTCTTGTTGCCATGTGCTTGTGGAGGAGACTTGTTTGAGTGCTTTTTGCGAAGGGCTCTATTACTTTACTTTTCTTTTATAAAGATCAAAGCATTTAATTCATAATAAATATCACGTTATTAATATTGAAAACTTCTTAGAACTAGGAAAATTATAATTATAATTATTCTTATTAATAAATATAAAAACAACTAATATATAAGTTAAACATAATATGGAATATGATTCTTATCCATGGACATTCGCCGCTTTACCATGAAGAGTCTTAATGCCTAAATATACTTTGTTATAGTAATTTGGGACAATACCATGGTTATCAATAACACCCAAAAAACAATAATGTATTTCATATAATACTTGCTCATAGGACAACTTTTTTTAATTAATCAATTTAATTAAAAGAGAAAAAATAGCCTCACTACTTTGGAGATAAATCTCAACCTTTGATTTGTGTATAATAGTCTACAATATTCCATGGAAGTTAAATCCATATCATCCACTTAATAATTATTGATAATTGAAATCAAATTTTTTGAAGCCCTATTAGAAAAATAAATATGCCATCCACTAGTAATCAATATTTTTTTGCATTTAGAGTGTTAAATTTTTTTATGCATTTTGAAGAATACAAAGAGGGATAAAATTTCTTAATGTGTAAACCTCTTTTAAGTGTGAAACTTAAAAAAAACATTTGCATTACAAAAAATACATTTGTACATAGGTTCATGGTTAAGATGGACACACACATATGGGCATTGAAATAATTTATTTGTAAACTTGGGTCATGTTAATTATTTTTTTATTAATATATTTTTAAGAGAACCTTAATATACTTAATTTTCCATATTAAAATATGTTACTTACAATTCACATTGATTTTTATTAATATTTTTAAATGCCAAATTAATTTTATATTAATAATTGAATGCATTATATTATTGTTATTACATGCTAATTGAATTATTTTACTTACAATTACTTCTTCCCTTTGGGTATTAAAATGTTTTACTATTGCTAACGTTAAATTATATATTATTTTAGGGGTGGCATGAGGGGGAGGGATTCTTATAAATCCTGAAGGAAAAATTATGCATTAGAAATCCAAAACAAATAATTATGGATAATTTCTCATGGGTTTTAGGTTGCATATCCAATAACTAGGTTTAAATGTATGAGTTTCTCATGGGTTTTATAATAGCTCTCTCAAGAGGAGTCAAAGATAAGAGACTCCCTCCTCATTATCTAGTGTTTGAAAATGTGTTCTCCTCCTAAAGACAATGTGCAAAAATTATTGTTTTATAGATTAAAAGGCATTCTTCAAACATTCTCATCCTTCTTATCATCCTTCTTTCCCTTCCACATTCTTCGATCTCTAAACTCAGAAGAGGATCTCCTTGCCAATAAGGCTTGTCTATTGGCTGAAGGAAAAACTAAAATAGATATCATTGGTTGTTTTGCATATGTTCCTTAGGATGTTCATGGTTTTCTTGCAACCCTATATTGGCCCTCTCTTTCCCCCTAATATTTTTTTTCCTAATGATATATATGGTCCTACCCCTGTCCCTCCCCTTCCCTATTTCTTGTGTTCACTCCCTTACCTACCCCTTTTCAATTTCTCCTCCGCTCCTTCATGCGCCATGATGTCACGCCACCTTCCTTCTCTCCAATCAATGACATAGTGGAAATTCACTTGCCATCCGATCATGGCAGCATATCAGTTCAGTCTACATGTAGTTGTCCCTCCCATGCATTCTTATGATTTTGTCATCCTTCCTCATATGCAATTTCACATTTCAAGCCTCAAACCTCTCTCTTCTAGTGTGCTTTCATTAATGACACATGTAGGGATCATACTTGCATGAGAGCTTGAGAAAATGAAATATGTGATAAACGCCCATTCAGATGGCTCAGTGATGACGATGGTATCTTGACATTGTGAAATATTGTAGAAACATCTCATGGACCTTGTGTAGAATTTTGCCATCACTCGAATTCAATTGTAGAGAGATATTGAGATGATGTATGATGCGGTAGGATTCAGTTCAGTTATTATAGTGATGATGATGGCATCATAGGATTCCAAAATAAATCATGGACAATTAAAAGCCCTTGTGTGGTATTTGGTCATCTATGCAATTAAATTGAGGGTTGAAATCACTCAAGCCTTTAGAGGTTGTTCTCATCTAGAACTTGGGTTCAATATCTCGCCAAGGAACTATTGGATTATTTTTTCGGTTAATAGAGTGGCATCGAGTAGTTGCAATTATTGGATGCTCACTGATGAGCTTCATGCAGTTTGCTTCCCTTTTGGTGCAGAGTTGAGTCCATGGCTAAAACATCAATGCAGTTGGATATCTTGGTGCCTTTCTCTTTTTGGTACGAAGGTAAATGTTTCAAGTTTTCTCAATTCGGGTGTTTTCCTCAGTTCAATTCAAATTGTAAGTGTATTTCTCTGTAGTGGAAATGACAGGGGTTCACAAATAAAGGCCAGTGGATAATGTGGTTGGGATCCGATTGTCTTAACAAGGTTACAAGTTTCTATATGGGGGTTTAGGGTCTTTGGAAACCATGCTCTGCAGTTTGGAAAATTCCCACTCAAATCAAATCTTTCAAATTACCCTCTATATTATTCTTGTTGTGAATTCTAAGTGTCCCTCAAATGGAGCCAAGTTACTCCAATTGTGACTCCTATGCCTCATTAGTATGTACACGATGTAGGAAGGAACATACAGGGTTAAGAAATAAATTTATGACTTGGATGTCATGGTATATCAACAACGTGCTTCTAAGAGTGTTGCTCTAGACCTCATTGAAGCTCAGCAGCAAAGAATTTCTTGTTTGGAAGATGAGGTGGATTCCCTATACAACATAATGGAAAATCTCAGGCTCTAAGTAGCAAACCCATACCATCCAACGATGGAGCCAGTGTGGGACTTTGATCTCTATCGACCTATAGACCCTTCTGAGTAGTTTTGATATGGAAGGATTTAATTGTATTTGGATTTTGTTCCAATTTTGTCAGATATATACTACTAGTTTAATAAGGGTACTCCTTGTAGACGTGATCTGTGATGTATTTTGTGTAGGGTTGTTAGTAGCAGTTTTGATATATCAACAACTTATGATCAGATTGATCATGTAACTCCCTTGGGTGTTTTCCGCATCCGGCCACATACTTAATATATATAAGTACTAAATCGTGTTTAACACACACACACACACAATATATATATATATATATATAAACCATTTCTATATCTACTTATATTTAAGTTTGATATTGAAATAAACCAGTTAACAACTTCCTTAGAAAAAAAGTGAAAATATAAACTTTTTATCTTATTACTCTAATTATTTAACCTTTCTCTAAACTTGATGTAAATTTAAGTCAATTACCATGTACATTGAAATATTTTGTTTATGGTAGTGAGGGAGAGAAAAATAATTTTACCACATCTCCTTTATACTAGGTTATAATACTTTTATCCACACTATTTTTGTAATTTAGAAAACATCTTTTTTTTGAAAAGGATGTGTGAAGGATTTCCCAATGACACTCTAATAAAATTGATATAAAAAATATTTTTGAAAATGAAAATTCAATTATATTAATTCTAATCAATATATATTTTTTTAAAACTAAAGTACTCTCCGCCATTCCAATTGAACTATCCTAATATTGAAATGTTTTTTAATAATTTTTCCAATGTTAATTATCAATGTTATATTTAGTACATAAAAAAGTATAGATCTCATTTATATTACAATGTATAAATCCATTCTCATTACGGCAATTAATAATTAATAATGAATCTCTAAATATGACATCTGTACAAAAACAAATTAATCTATCAAGGGTTAAGAGTGATCAAATCTCCTAAGCTGCAATCCTATGTTAGAGTGCAAAACTTGAAATAGGTTTGCACCTCAACATTTTTAATCTCTTTGTGCTTAATAAATCAATGATTAAAATGGATTTATATTGTTAATATATATACCAATGTGTAACGTTTCATTATTTAAATTTTATTTTTGAATAGGTAAATGGAAATATTACTTTGAAAGTCACCTTTACATGTGAGAGTGTAGAAGTTAAACTTGTAATTCCAACAAATCTTTGGTAGGTTTTAAACAAAATTGACAGAAAAGGATAGATGGAAAATGGGCAAACTATAAAATAATACAAGTAATTGAAATGTTTTAAAATGATTTAACCACCAAATTATTTATTTAATTTTATTATATAATTTATATATATATAATATATATATATATTAATATAATATATATATATATATATATATATATATTTAACACGATAGTTAAAAAATTAAAAGATTTTACTTAATATAGGCATTAGAATATTTTATTAATGAATATTGTCCATGTTGAAATGCTTTTATAATATTAATATATTTTCAAATACATTTCAATATTAGTTAGTGTTTCATTGTGAAGTATTTAATTTATCACATATATTGAGTTTTGTAATTATTAATATTAAGAATTAAATGAATTACACATCTTTCTCATACTGAGTTGAAGAATAAACTTCAAGGTCATTTATTTATAAACTTCTCCATCAATTATTTATGCTAGGAAGTCACATAAAAATGATAAAGCCCGCCCAAAGCATTGTTGGACCATCATATATATATTGAAAGATTAACAAAAAAAATTGTGCAGTATTTTCTACGAATCAACTTAATACACACTTTTGGCATACACGAAGTTGGTATCTAGTTTTGTGATGTAGTAGAATCGTTTTATGCGTAAGTTGAAAATAGGAGAGAATTAAGATGATGACTTGATAGAGATGATGCAAGGGGAGTAACGGATACATGCATATAAAGTTTCCATGGATGAATGGTTCGTTAACCATGCACAAGAAGGAGCTTCATAGAGCAGCAATAAATACAGTACTTGGTTAGTGATGTACTCGAGTGAATGTATACTCTTTTATATGGACTTTAGCAATTTATATGATTTGTGGGTACAATAAGGAGTGTAGAAATTCTATCTGTAGATTAACTTGATAATGCAATATAACTAAAGAAAATACTGTAATCTACTTCTACAATCAAACTTGTGGAAGCTTAATAGATTTGAGCAAGATCAAGTGGAACACATATAGCCAGAAGACGAATCAATGCACATGAAACACAGAAGAACAATTTGGACAAAGCCTTAGCTAAAAACCCTTCTATCTGTATTATCATACAAGGTAGAAATACATCAATATTACACAAAGCCTTAGCTCTCACAACTAGCCAGCTCTCAGTACAATCCTCCTGGATGCTCATAGGAAAATAAGGCTTCTCACAAACCTTCTCCTCATCCCTCCAAGCCTCCTATTTCCTTGCATTGTTTCTCCTTGGTGATCCTACTGTTACCAACCGTAACATTGATCTGACACCCTATAAAACTGCACAATCCTCACAGAACCTTGTTCATTTTGCATGGATGAGTTTCCTTTATAGGAAAACTCATGCAATTGATAGTAACATGTCTTTGACATTTAGCTCAACTGGGTCTTTCTCTGAATAGACATGCATGAGTTACTGATGAGATAATCTTCAATTATCTGGAGTACACTAGTTGGATGCATGCATGCATTAGCTGACTGAACTCACAATTAGTTCCTCAAATAGTTTGGAACTAATTTAACTAGACTTAACTCAGTAAAAGGAGCTAGCTAATTACAACTCAAATACAATTCAGTCTTATATCCTTAATTAAGGGATAATCTCCTTAATTTAAGGGATAATTATTGCATGAATTCACAAAGACTTCTAGCTTGAATTTCTCCAACTAATTAACTCAAGATGAATTAATTAATTATTTTTCAAGTAGTTGGTGAAACTAAATTCAAATTTTAATTCTCAATTTTAATTCAAGGACAAATTAAAATTGGAATATACTGGATTATATTTTTATCATTTCTTGTTTCTATTTTTAACACTCCCTCTCAACAAGAAAGGAATTCAACTCTATCCCAATCCTGAACCTTTGGAATGTTTTGCATGCAACAATTCTCTCTTGTGTTGTTTCCCTAAAAGTCTCTAGAAATAAAAAAAACATCCAACTTGAATTAGAATGATGCCTCTTCCATCAATGTCTCGGACTGTTATTGCCTCTGTTGACCGAAAACTATGCGCTTTTGCTGATTCTACCTTTTTGCACTGTTGTCAATCCTTCTTTGTGCTCTTCAGTATCTGACTTCTATAGCCTCTGTCACTTTAAACTCTGACTGCATCAATCCCACTAATTCCTCCTGCTACTATGTACTTTAGGCTGTTGTAGCAAGGTATGATCCATGAGATAAAACCTATCAATAGACCCTACCCAATTTCAGCTTTCTTGAGTCTATCACTTCACATCGTCCCACCTCACACCTGGAGGTATAGATGCATGTCATCCATCTACTGACTTGGCTCGAAATTCCCCCCTACTAGAGGTCTCTACATGAGTGGATGCCTCCACTTAGTATCCTCTCAGCATCTCCAATTGTGGCTCCACAATTGTCTGAGACTTCTTCTAGGGCTATATGTTGAGAGGTAATTTACTCTTCCTCTCAACCATCAAGTCTCTAGCATTTGCTTGCTCCTTAAGGGTTTGCATGCATCTTGAACCTCAAGAGAATATAGGTTCCTAACTCATGAACCGATCCGTTTCACCTATCCCGTGGTGATGTGCCTAAGGAAAACCTTTCCCTTACTGAAGACAACATCGTAGCCTTTGTTCTCCAACATCATGATCTATATCAAATTCTTTCTTAGTCCAGGCACATACTTCACATCTATCAAGGTGATAAGAGCTCCCTCTTAAGAGCAAATGTGCCCACTCCTAAAACACTATACCTTTCATTGTCACCCATCTCTATGCGCATCTTGAGTTATTTCTCCTCCAAGGTACTGAATAAACTTTTATCACCGGTCATGTGGAATGAGGCTCCACTATCAAGAAACCAACCATAACCCATCATCGATGACACCATGCATGATATGAGGGTGAAGTCCATTTCAAATTGAGAGGCTAATGCCTCACCTTCCAATCCTTCCAAGGATCACTTCTTGGACTTCTTTGATGGGCAATTAGTTGTATAACGACCCATCTCGTGACAATTAAAGCATCTCACTTTAGACTTTTCAACCTTCTTCCCTCCATGAGAAGAATTTGATTCGGAATGGGATGCCTTCCCCTTCCCTTTCCTTGCCTTACTTGCTAAGGCTAGATTTTCTTCATCATCCTTGGATGAAGAACCATCTCATGTGCTCCGCTTGATCTCCTCCTGCATGAGATCTGACCACAGTCATTCCCGATTTGGCAGTTTCTCCCTTCCATTCACAGAGTCTTGGTAGTTATTCCAGCTCTTTGGAAGACCGAGGAGAGCGAGGCTCACCATATCATCATCAACAGTAGTTATTCCCATGCTGCTAAGCTCATCTTTTCATGTGGTGAGCTTGTCCAGATATGTGGAAATAGTATCGCAGTTATCCATCTTGATTCTTCGAAGCTTATCCTTGAGCGACAATCTCCTCTGGTCGCTACTATTCTGGTAGAGGTCCTTCAATGTCTTCCACATTGAATATGGAGTATCCTTCCCATGGAGACTCAAGACAATATGGTCTTGAACTCCCTCAACGATGATCCGTCTCACCCTCGCCACACACTACTTCCATTCAGCCAACTCTTGTGCATTAGTTGAGCCTGGCTTTAGGATTTCTTAATTAATAAAATCCTTCAAGTCATTGTCTTCTAATGCAGCCTCCATGCGATCTTTCCATGCTATGTAATTTGAGCTACCTTCCAAGGCATACTCGAGTCTCAAGCCATAGAATGCCATTGACCAACCTAAAGTATGATATGAATTCAATTTGTACCTGCAACCCTGAACTTCAAACTTCGAATTCTCTTCTCAGTATACTATTCACAACATTGATAACCTTTGCTCTCATACCATGTAGAAATTACGAGTGTAGATTAGCTTGATAACGCAATATAACTAAAGCAAAATACTTTAATCTACTTTTACAATCAAACTTGTGAAAGCTTAATAGATTTGAGCAAGATCAAGTGGAATACATATAGCCAGAACAAGAATCAATGCACATGAAACATACAAGAGTACTTTGGGGAAAGCCTCAGCTAAAAACCCCGTTATATCTATTATCATACAAGGTGGAAATACATGAAGATTACACAAAGCCTTAGCTCTCACATCTAGCCAGCTCTCAGTACAATCCTCCTGGATGCTCTCAAGTAAACAAGGCTTCTCACAAACCTTCTCCTTAGACCTCCAAGCCTCCTATTTCCTTCCACCATTTCTCCTAGGTGATCCTAATGTTACCAAGTGTAACATTGATCACTCACATTGATCTCACACCCTGTAAAACTGTGTAATCCTCAAGGAACCTTGTTCCTCCTGCATGGATGAGTTTCCTTTATATGAAAACTCATGCAACTGATAGTAACTTGTCCTTGACATTTAGCTTAATTGGGTCTTTCTCTGAATAGACATGCATGAGTTACTGATGAGAGAATCTTCAGTTATCTGTAGTACACTAGTTTGATGCATGCATGCATTAACTGACTAAACTCACAATTAGTTCCTCAAACAGTTTGGAACTAATTTAACTGGACTTAACTCAGTAAACTGAGCTAACTAATTACAACTCAAATACAACTCAATCTTATCTCCTTAATTAACGAATAATCTCCTTAATTTAAGAGATAACTGTTGCATGACTTCACAAAGACTTGTAGCTTGAATTTCTCCAACTAATTAACTCAAGATGAATTAATTAATTATTTTTCAAACGGTCGATGAGACTAAATTTGAATTTGAATTATCAATTTTAATTCAAGGACAAATTAAAATTGGAAAATATTGGATTCTACTTTTATCATTTCTTGTTGCTATTTTTAATAAGAAGATCCAACATGAAGAATGAACAAGACCAAATATTAGGGATGAACAATTAAAAAAAAAAAATAGGGAAAAAGAGATTAATTTAATGAAAATTTCTCATTAAAAGGGAATGTGAAGTAACAATTCCTATTTGTAAAGTTTGATGGATAATATGATGAATGATGTAATAATGTAGGCTCATTATAGAAGTCTACAAAGGATGAGATATAGATAAAACTGAGTGAAAATAAGGATGATTATTTATTGAGGGAATCATGGAGATAGTGCAGAGAGAACATAAAAGATAGTTAGGAATATATTAGAGGAGATTGTTGAGGAAATATCTAAAACTTTGAATTGGTCATTGTTGTCACCTACAATTATATAAATAGATCTTTGTGCACTAAATATAACATATGAGATAATTATTATTTAATATAATTTCTAAGGAGGTATGATCTTAGTCATTATTATAATTATATAAATAGACCTTTTATACAATAAATATGTTGGAGATTGATTTAATTAATATAAATTCCTATGAAGTATGCTCTTAGAGTCCCTGCTATGTGTGTATTTTTCCTATTACGCTTTCTGATTACATCATTTTGGTATCAATCCTATTATCTAGTATTGATTTTGGAATTGTAGTTTTTATATAAAGAGATAATTTGTTGTTGGGAGCATTTTTTGTTGTTTCCCAATGCTTGCAAACTGATTAAATTATTCTTGATATAGGCATTCCGACTACTATAGGACAAGGGTTCTCAGATAGGGACTAGTAAATATTTCTAGAGGATATACCTTGGAAAGGTCATGTTTATCAACTGTAAGTAGAGAAATGATGAGGGGAGAATGCAAGCAAAAAATTGGTTTTGAAGTTGTTCGATTCAAGGTCATTATAGGTATTTTTAAATGTGATCTGATGTGATATCAAGTAATAATAGGTGTGATAAAAACCCAATTTCTCAATGTAAGAAATTAATACAATAGATTATTAAGTAGCATGAATATATCTCTTTTAGTTATGAGGTTGTGTTTAACAAATCTAAGATGATATGGTCCTCTCGTTGGGATGCTTATTTTAAGATGGAGGGAAAATGAGGGCATTAGTTTCCTATTTCAAATTCCCTCACAGGATTTTATTTTTCTCTAAGTCGTGTTTGTTATCCTTTTGAGAATTGTCTGAAGAAATATGATCAAATATGAAGAATTGGATAAGGAAACACAAGCATAAATGGTTGACGAGCTCAGTTGATCGAAGCTTGTAGTTGATGATGTGGTTAGAGCTTCTAATGATTAAAAGGTTTGTTTTGTGATGGTGGGAAATTGTGTGAGAGAGAGAAAGAGACTAAAGTGATATTAAAGAGAGTAACACTGCAAGGGTACCATAGTTTATCCAACAAGAATAGGTCCCTTTTATACTTGGAGCAATTTCCATCTTGAATATATTAAGTAGTCATAATTTTGAAGTTAGGCTCCATAATAAATTAATCATAGAGCAATGATATGTCCAAATCTCTAGGTATCAAGGCTTTTGTAGAAGTTCCATGCCATACTTTCCTTCTAACAATGAGGTTTCAAAGAAAAGTTCCTAAACCGTACTTAAGAATTCTAGTATAAAGGGGTGCCATTAAAATCTTTCCATGCCAGGAGAAAAATATGGTTTGTGCAAGAAAAAATTTCTAGTATCCAGTTTTCTAGTGCCATCAAATAATGGGATTTCACAAAAAAAAGATTAATGCCAATCGATAGTCCATCTTTGAGGAATTCACAGTAAAATCCATTTTACAATTCATTGGTATTTCAGTGTTTGTGTGTTTTAATCTAATGCACTAGGTAAGAGAGATATTATCGTCAAGTAATAGCACATCACACCTCGATAAAGACATACCATAATTTTTTGTGTGTGATATTTTAATATTATGGCGTGTTTTCTCATCGTTGGTGTTGAGTAATGGAGATATGTCTCTCAATTGTGCTCCATCTCATTGTGACACAACCAAAGATGCAATTTATTAAAACTTTTGCATTCTAAAGTTTCACTATATTGGTAAGTGCTTGGACATAGTGCTTGGTGGTAGAAGTGAATCAAAGCTCAACCAACTGACTATTGCAGAAAAGGAATATGACAAAAACCAAAAGAAACTGAAACATAAAGGTATTGACCAGAGTCAATTTTAGCCCTACTCAAACTCATTTTGTATCTACTTCAATGATGTTGTCCTCTTCTTGACGATTGGAAAATAAAATTTTGGTTCATATCAAGAGCTCCAATATATCTCAAAAAATCGTACAATGATTTTCGAAAGTCCCATTCATTGGAGTGACATGTAAACCACTATTTCTTTAGTGGATTTAATTACATGTGGTTCCCCATCATACATCCTTGATATTTATATATGGCTTGATATCTGTAACACCCCTCCCTTGTGTATTACATTATTATAAACCTAAGCTAAGTTAAAGCTAGGCGTGATATCCTCCCTTGTGTGTTAAATGTTGTAAACCTAAGCCAATGAAAGCTAGCTGATATGTGATATGAAAAGGAAATGCATTTTTAAATAAACTAATAAAATAAATCACTTTGAGGGTGGAGCACCAAGAGAGAGGAGATGCTTTCCAAATCCCATGAGGAATGGGATAGAGATGAATCTTTCATGATAAGCTTCTAGATGTGATTTTAGATAAGCTTGGATGGATTGGATATCCCTCAGATGGATGGGAGATAAAGATCCATCGAACAAAACCGCTTTGCGAGAGATAAAGGCAAGCTTTTATGTGGAAAAGTGTCATGGGATATAAAGACAAGCTTTTCCGGATAAGATCTAGGCAAATGGAAAAATCCATAAAGCGGGATGCCTCTAATGGTAACTAAATCACGAAAGAGGGTATTCAATACCTAGTTCATTGATCAATTGAGGACAATTGATCCTTGGAAAGATCTTCGGCTCAGGGGGAATTACAGGTGATTCATGGCTAGGTGGTGGTGCTCCTCCCTCCAAGTGAGATTTAGTTGGTGTAATTTGCATGGAATGTGTGTATGTTGGCTCTTAACTCTAAATTTATTTTCCTACTTTTGAAATGGTTAGATCATTCAATTCAAGAGTATAGTAGCAAGTTAACTTCCTTAATTTAATGAAGGAAATAGTATGCATTTAAATTATGTGATCATTGTATAGGAGAATGGTAACAATATCTGATAAATGATTTTGGTTCTAAGCCTGTAATTGTGCAGTCAGATTTTCCTGTTGTTTAATCCATGCATTAAGATATTATAATTATGTTGTTTTCCTTGATGTATTCCACTTCTACAGTTGCATGGCATAAGATATCTATTGATGGTTCTATCTGTATGCTTGTAATTAATCTCATTTTATGCATGTGGATGTGTATAATATCCAATGAATCTAAAGGTAATCGTCATTTTAAAGGACAGGAGTATGTATATAAATATATATAAATCTCTAGTTAACATGACAGATAGTGGTGACTGCATGCGGAGCAGATGGTATAATTCCTTTAACGGAATAGTCTATGATGGTAAGAAGATATAGGGTAAGAATATTCAATAAGGTTCGATCTTCATTCTTTATGTTTCTTAAGAGTAATCTTTATTATGACAACGATGGATTCTTGTTATGCATATGTTCTTATTTCATTATGATGTAGAAGTAACGTAAGTGGTTGATTGAATTATAAACTCTAACAACTGGAAGTAAATGTCCTCATCCTGGTACTAGTTAGAGACGTGTAAGTATTCTTGCATGTGCATAATGGATAAGATAGTAGTAGCTTTGATTATGCCTGAAGTAAGATGCATGCCCATGCTATCAGAAGATAGATGTAAGGAAATGTTCTATTAATGTTGCATGAACACATTAAAGTAGTTGTAATGGTTGCATGTCAGGAGAGTATGTTATATTACACCGAGGGTGTATGATTTTATACTTTGATATTTCTCTGTGGTTATGATCCTTGTTTGGCTAGACCCGTGATGATTGTAAAATCTTAACTATAACCAAGACAAAAAATTTTAAATTTATGGGGTCTGGAGGCTATTTTCTCGAGTAGGCTAAGGAGGTTCGTTAGAATATCTTAAATATTTGAGTGGATATTTTCGATGTGTGTTTAGACATTTTATGAAGGATATGTGCATGAAGTATTTGATGGACATAATTTAGAGACAGTGACATCTAGAAGACAAATATAATTCGAAATAGTATGAAGATAATATAATACAAAAAGTTGGTTTACTCTCCATAAGGAGAAAGAGACCATAGAAAATGGAGAAGATAAAAGTGTAGCTTGAAGGCTCTATTCCCGTCAAACACAATGTTTCAAAGAAATGGTGGTAGAAAATTTCATTTGGAAGAGAATGCAACTTTGAACAAAAGGAGGAAAAGATATGTTACCAATTTATCGATGCCAAGTTGAAAGAGCTATATTAGAAGAATGACATAATTTTCTTATATGATTTCCAAGTAATAAAGTGTAAACAAACATGCATAAGACAAGGTTCAGGTAAGAAATGTTGAAATTGTAAAAAGGAACGACTTATTTGACTTGTGCCTTAGTCAAAGATGGTAATTCAAATTCAGTCTCATAGATACTTGAGTTAGATTTCAATTAACATGTGTGATGTAGCCTATCACTAGTTTATTGTAAGTTAATTCAAGTTAGATGAATTTCAGTGAGTTTTGTACTAGTTGATAGCTAAAATTTTAGCTATATAGTGGATTTAAACTGTAGTGTCTATCACTTAACTAATCTCTAGTTCTAGAATAGAAATAGCCTTTAGTTCTTGAGTTTATTGAGTATTTTGACTTTTGTTAACTCAAATAACTCTTAGTTAACTAGTATCCATTAGTAAATTTATCCCTAGTAGGTCATGTAATTCAATATGCCTATTGAGACTAGATAAAGGCACAAATATATTTATTCATTGTACACAAGTTTTTATGGAGAGCTTGAGAAACAAGAAGAGAAAGAGGCTTGAAGATCAAGTAGAGTAATTTAACTTGGGAATTGTCCAAGGAAATAGGAGAAATTCCTAATTTTTATGGGCATAATTGTGCTAGGAAATAAGAGCTCCTAGAATGCCTTATTTTCCTAAATGTTAGGGAATTCTTGTGGAGATTTCATCAATATTGCAACGAATTTAACCTTTGAATCAGGTTCTTTGTAAAATATCATATTTCTTTGTTGATAATACAAGCAAGAGGTTTTTTTTTTCCAGTTACGTTCCCCATATAAATTTTGCGTTCTATGTGTCATTTTGTTTATATTCATTGTTTTATTTCCACAAAATTTTGGTAGAGAAATATTTTGTCTTTTGAATATCAGTTTGCTCTCATTAGTAGTTGCAAGATTTCAAGGATTTTCTACATTCTATTAGAGTGGAAAACAAGATATAAATCGATTTCCTTGATCATATTTGAAGTACATTTAAGAGGAGACCAGTTGGTGCAAGAATCATGTCATCATATGGTTTGAGGATAGAGCATGCCCTAGAAGGGACCTCAAACTTTTGCACATGGAAGGACATGATGGAGGATGTGTTAAATGATAATGGGGTTTTGAAATACACCCGCACTGATATTACTAAACCTTCTTCATCAGATGCACAACAACTAACTCAGTAGAGGAAGGATACTGCCAAAGCTAGGAGGATGATCTTTGAAGGAAATAGATATCATATTGTTCCAAATTTCCATCGAAAGGATACACCATTCTAGATGTGGAAGGACCTTAATGCTATGTTTGAAAGAAACAATGATGTTAGGAAACTTTCTTTGATGAACAAATTGAGGATTGAAGACAAAATGTATGATGTAGCATTCAACAATGGGAAGGCCTACCTAAATCATTTTTCTTTAGGTCAAGTCAAGCACATTGGTGTCAAGATTGAGAGCCTCGAAAAATTGGATGTTGATGCATGTGCATCCATGATCAACAAGGAAAGGAATTCTCAAAATAGAAATGTGATGGTTGAGTAAAAGCATGACAGAGCTCTAAAGATGGAGCCTCAACCCGTATCTCAGCGTTAGTCTAAGCTAGTTAGTATTTTAGATGACTAATAGGATGATGATGAGGACTAGTCAAAGAATTCCAGTTGTTGTAGCGGCCACAACCACCCTCCAAAATTCTGCTTTAGCTTCATTTTGGAGCATCCCCCTCATAGGATATTTCACCATACTTGGTCTAGTTGCAGGCTGTGCATCTCCCTCAAGAAATTGCACAATTATGGAGGGCAACCAACCTTCCCACAAAAAATTGCACAATTCCTCCCACCAGGGCTACTCAACCAAGCAATTACACAATTATGGGTAGTAGTCAGCTACTCTACCTAGAAATTGCGCAATCTATTTGGGTAGCGAACCAAGTTCACTCCAATAAATGCACATTTTTTCCTCCTGGCTGAGCAGATTGATGCATGTGCAATTGAGTTGACCGGTTCCCTCTGGTACTGAGAAAAATTAATTTGCATGCATGCTTGCTTCTCCAATGGTGGTATGCAAAGGAATCCCATGATTCATGGATCTACTTTTATCACTTGGAGGTTGCATGCAAGGATCATTTCAAAAGCCTCCCACCAAGTGTCACTCTTCCTAGATTTGTGGCATGCGCATCGCATCTTTGATTTTATAATCAAATGGACAATGCAGAACTCATTTCTCACATTGGCCTTGCATATATGGCATCCCACATTGCATTTAGGAGTCAATGGCACATTCAACTCAGTTGTCTTGGGGTAAGCTCGCTGCTCATGACTTGCATTGCTTTTCTGACGCTCACTTCATATGAATGTTGTCTGCATGATTTTAGTGAGTGCTTGCTATCGTTTGCATGCATACAAGCTTATACTAGCATTGTTTTAGTTTTCATTTGCATCTCATTACTGTTTCATGCATGACACTGTTTTGCATAGAAAGTCATTGTTAAGGCAACTTGCTTGACACACATGCATTCTTTCCCATTTTCCCAATCCCACACTTCCTATTTACATGAATGATAATTCACCCATGTTTGCACTCATCTCATCAATCTTTCATACTTCTCATGTTTTCAGTCGCCTATCGACTGGCGTAGGCTGCCTTGGCCTGGACCATGCCTTGCGCGGATAGCACTGCGCATTTTTGGAAGCGAAGGCTCTAACTTCCCTCTAGAAATTGTTCATGTCTAGAAAAGCACTGACCTCCAGGCTTTGCATTGCACAATTCTTGGAGGCAGCGTCCTGTTGGCCATATAAACTGCATAATGCAGTTTGCTAGTTACATGTCACTGCTGATTGAAATTGCACATTGTGCAGTTTCAGTCCTGTTGGGTGCGGGATCCCCTAAGGAACGTTTTGGGGCTTAAAGCCCATATTTTGGTCCAATGTTTGTAATCCTAATGTAAATACCCCACATTTTATGGTTGCAGAGTGCATAGATGTTAAAGAGTCATAGGGTTGTCCGCCCTTATTTTGATAATGTAATGTCAGTTGTAAAAGATCTACCCATGGTCCGCGAACCATGGGATTGTATAGACAGAGCTAAGCTCTAAGTAGCTGAGAGCACAGAGGCCTAGAAGTCCGTAGCTGAGTGCACGGACCCCTGCAGCTAAGTACGCAAGGCGAGTTGAGTCTGTAATCATTTCGATTTATCAATAAAGAGAAGTATTCTATAATTTCCACGTCTTTATTTCCTGTTTATGCATCTGTTATACTGGGTATGAATTTCTCTTATAATGGTTATATGATGCTTGTAAGTGTATAACTCTATTGGTTAAGTGAGCACAAGTAAGAACATCTGTTTACGTGAAGCTAACTAAGATTTGTTAATAAGATAGGTAATATACTTAGCGTAGTTTGGGAAATATCATAGTTCACTTCCGTAGTAGCGTGAATTCATATCAGCCACTGCTTAGGGCTGTGCAGAAGTTGATTATAACATTTCGCGAAGGTACTAAAGGGTAGAATAGGGGGATAAGTAACCTATGCGAGGGCAGGTATAGTTGGAATAAAACGACATCACATTCATCTCAAGGGTGCAGAAGCTTGGTTCCAACATCCCCCCATACTGCTTCGGGTGAGACTTTAGTCCACGCTCCATGGGCTGATGCCAAAAAGGCTAGTAGTGAAGGGATTTGTTTAGCTAGCTAACAATGAACCTAGGTCAGGCCCCCACAAGCCAACAAATGGTTCTGTCGCTGGGACTGAGATCTGCATGAGATATGTGTGATGTTGTATCACTGAAATCCAAATAAGAAAGAAATCGAAGGCTGGTTGGACAAAAGGATTCATGAGTTCGCTTCGTAGGACAATAGAAACCAGTGACTATCAAAAGAACAATGGTTGGACCAATACCTATATACATAGATCCATGAAATATTTTTCGCATTTTTCCCTACTGAGATATATGAGTGGGTCACGAAGCTAGCAGATAGCCAAGGAAGGTGGAAACTTGATGGTCCTATTGTGTGGACCCTAGAGCTAGTGTAAAGGTTGGAAGCATCAGAGGATAAGATCACGTGCGCCATCGATCATTGGCTTGATCACATTATAGGAGGATTTGTTACTAAGTTCGTGATCGACACCTCAGTCAGCTATAGTGAGGCAGGGTGACTCTTCTTGAAAGGACCACGAGGTAAGTATGTAAAATCTCTAAATACTTGGATTAAAATGTTGTTGTGCAAAAAACAAGTTATGTAGTTACCTTGATGCTTAGGACTACGCGAAGAAGAAAAAGTTACAGAAACAAAGGAAATAATGGTCCAGAGTATAGCCCCTTGATTTCACCACCATGAAGGGACAAAGAGGGGATAGCGAAGGTCTCCTCGCGAAGTGATATTCAATTGATAGGATTGGGATTGCCACAAATACCACGTTCATCTTCACTACCATCACCTCTAACTTCATGTGTACCACCTCCACCACCATCGTGATTGAGTATGGAAAACACAATGAAGTTGCCTTTGTTCAAAGGCTTGGGAAATGGGGACTTGGACCAATTTTGGTTTGCTGTGAGGATTGTATGGGAATCTCAAGGTGTTATAGATGATAACATAAAGAAGGCAACACTGGTTAGTGCTCTACAAGATCACGTGCTAACCTAGTATATTAAGTACTTCAGCAATAACTCAAATGCTAGAGTAGCGGACATCTAAGAAGCATTAAATAGGGAATTTACCAAACCTAAATCTGAAGCGTAGTTGATTGTGAGATTCAAAGAGATCACAATGCTACTAGGAGAGATGCCTTGGGAACTAGATGAGAGGCTGAAATGTATGATTCAGGAAGCCAATATGAATTTGACAAATGCACAACATCGCGAGTGGTTTGTAGCTTCACTACTACCACATTTAAGGAGTGCGCTATCGGAACAGAAGATAACAAAACAGACAGAGGCCTTGGAGATTTCCATGAGGCTAGATGAGACCTCGATGCAGGATCCTAATCTAGGAGTTCTGTAGATCCATGAGCAGCTAAAGAATCTATGTCTTGAGATGCAAAGCTTGAAGCAAGATAGGACAGATCGGCGAGAGGTACGCGAAGAAGTATGGTGCATGAAATGCAAGAGCCAGGGTCATGAAAAAGACCATTGCCTAGTCTTTTTAATTTACCTTGAAGGAGGAGGATTGATGCCTTTAAGGTCATAATCTCAAGCAGGACCTAGCACGATGCCTTCTTTGTGGTGTGCTATCTGTCAAATAGCCGAAAAACATGCCATGGATAATTGCCACTTGTTATAGAAGTATATGCAAACTCCACAAAAGTTGTTTTGCAAATTTTGTAGGTCAGTGCAACATGAAAAGAGTACTTACAGGAGCTATGAATTGATGATGGATATAGCTCCCACCTATAGGGTTCAAGCCAAAACATGGCCCCTTGACCAAAGTGCAGAGATGGCGCAGATAGGATTTCAAGGGCGCGGACGAGGCTGAGGCGAAGGAGAACTTGGTAAAGGTCACATATAGCTGATTTGATACAATTGTGGAGGGCCAGGACACTATGGCTATGATTGCATTAATCCAACACACCCATCGTGCAAGTATTGCATGCTGTTTGATCATGAAGTAGAAGATTGTCCTACACTGATAGCTAAGATATGTAACAAAGGGATGCTACCGACTCCCCCAACTCAGAACCTGCAGATGATGATGATCCGAATTTAAACAGGTATGCAACAAATTACAGAGATAACCATAAACACAGAGCTGTGTGGAAATAATACTTCATTTCATTAATTTAAAATACTAAAATATGCTTATAAACAGGAATGGAAATAAACCAACTAGGGTGATGGTAGCTTATCTCTGAGAAAAGATGTTGTGGCTACATATTGTCTTACAATGAGGCTCAAGGGCCCTTTTATTATTGAACAATGAGAGAAAATCCTAAACAACCAAAACCCTAACCTGAGGAGATGTAACACCAAGAGTTTATGGGCCCCATTAGGGTGAGTTGGACAGCCAACTTCCCGGGGTCGCAACTTGGTCATATTATCTCCATTTGAGGCGTATGATAGCCCGTTGGAAATTTCTCTTTGAGGACTATGACAGAAAAAATGTCATTTAGGGCCTCAAAATGGCTCCAAAAGTTTAGAACCCGAAAAACTACCAAAAATAGTAAATTGTGCTACAATTAAGGAAACTGAAGAAACTAAAAGAAAAAATGGTGGGGATACAAGTGGAATTGGTGGGTGGCCACCAATATACACCTGTATCATTCCTTGCCCCTTAGGAAGCAATGGTCCCCATCATGTTGAGTTCCTCCATGAGATGAGGGAACCTCTGCTGAACTTGGTCCCTGGTGAGCCACTTGCCTTGGTGAAGGATTTGGCATGCTTTTACAACTCGATATGGTTGGATATTCTGCTAGCAAGTGTGCTTGAGATGTGTGTCCATGATTCGATTAGTTGCAGCTTGTTCCATGCAATATGGATATAAATGTGGGCATGAGATATTCTGCAATGTCGGATGTGTCTAGTAATGGTGGAATGTATGGTCGAAGGAGGTCCACATTGAACACTCGGTGTAGGCCAAGGAATGGGGGAATGATGAGCTCAAATGCATTGTCTCCCACAATAAGGACCATATCGGAGTGGTATGAGTTTCTGATAGGCTCTGGTTAGGCTTTCCTTTTGCAAATGCAACCTGACTTTGGCGCCCACCTGAAACTTATGTGGCACCCGATGTTGATCATGTCGCTACCTGTACTTGTCATTTGATTTCTCCAGAATGTCATGGACCTGTTGGAGAATATGTTGGATGTGCTTAATGAAGTTGTTTGCCTTATCTGTTTTAGACTAGACATGAGTTGAATCTGCATGAGTAGCTGCAAATGACATGGCCACATCAATGGGACATAATGGCTAGAATCCCAATCCCAACTGAAAAGGGTTGTGTCCAGTCAAGTTATGTAGAGCCTAGTTGTAGCTGTGTTGAACATAGGGGAGGCTCTCATCCCATGTGCGTGGATGCTTTGAGTTGTACATGTGCAGAATGTGTACAATCATCCTGTTGACAATCTGTGTTCAGCCATCAATTTAAGGATGCAAGGCTGTCGACTTAGTCAGTTTGGTGTTCGGCATCGACCAAAGAATGGACCAAAATGTATTGAGGAACTTGTTGTCATGATCTGAGATGATAGACTGTGGGATCCCAAAGTGTAGCCAGACATGTTCAAAGAAGAGTTTACCAGTAGCTTTTGTTGTGATATTCTTCTTGTAGGCTTCCATAATGGGCATCTTCGAGAACCTGTCAACGACCACAAAATCACAGTCATTTCCATGCTTAGTGGAAGGAAGGCATGACATGTAAACCATGGAGATGGATTCCTAATGTCAACTAGGGGTACGCAATGGGTATACAGGCCTTGCTTCTTGATGGTCAGTTTGGAAATGGTGTAGGTGGTGCATGATCTGATACAGTTCCCGACATCCTGTCGAAGATTCGGCCAATAGAAATACTTCTGCAGTACTGCCACCATTTTCTCGACCTCGAAATACCCAACAGCCTGACTATAGTGTGCTTCCCAAATCATCTTGGCACGCTCACTTGAAGGAACACAAAGGTGACCCAAGTGGCATAACAAGGCATCCTGGAGGTGAAAATTTGGAACATGCTAACCATCCAAAAGTTTCTGGTATGTATGGCCGAATTCTAGGTCACTTTTGTAGAGAAGTGGCCAATCAGAAGTCTCATGCCCACAAGAGTTGAGCACGGTGGTTAAAGCCATGATCGGTGGTTGACTAAGGAAATCTACAACATAATTGGTGTTGCCATTCTTATAGTTCATATTCAAATGGAACTGATGCAGGTACGTGGACCACTTTTGATGGCAATCATTCTGCAATTTCCCTTGGGTTTGTATGAATTACAGGGGTCAGTGGTCTGTGTGGATGACCATTTCCTTCCCAAAAATGTAATGCTTCCATTGTCAACAGGCCTGCACAATGGAATACATCTCTTTATCAGAAGTGGGATATTTTGAGACTCTGTCTGAAAGTGTCTCACTGTGATATGCCACTGGATGCTCATGTTGAATAAGGATTGCCCCAATAGCATAGTTAGAGGCATCTGTATCAACCTCAAATGGTTGTTGCAAGTCTGGTAATGCGAGCACTGGTGTCAAGCAGAGGCAATCTTTCAACTCTGTCAATGCCTTCTGTTGAGATTCAGATGAAAAGAATTTTTCTTTCAACTCCTCCCTTGGTGACTTGACTCAAGGGCCAAGTGATATGAGAAAATTCCAACACAAAACTGTGGTAGAAGTTGGTAAGACCTAGAAAGACGTGAAGCTCTGTCAGAGTGGTTGGAGATAGCCAATCCTGAATGACTTGGATCTTGGTTGGATCCACATGTGCCCCCTGTTCATCAATAATGTATCCCAAATACTTAACCTGGGTCGTGCCAAAACTGCATTTCTCCAAATTGGCACATAACCTATGTTGCCGCAGTGTTTGGAGAACCTGTCGGATGCGGTGGAGGTGGTCTTCCCAACTTTGGTTGAAGATCAGGATGTCATCCAAGTATACCACTACAAATGAGTTGGTGAATGTCCACAAGATGTCATCCATTAGCCTCATGAAGGTTGTAGGACCATTCGTCAATCCGAGAGGAATAACCAACCATTCGGAAAAGCCTTCCTTGGCTTTGAAGGAAGTCTTCCACACATCAGAGGGTTTGATTGGTACCTAGTGATATCCTGACTTCAAATTGATCTTGTTGAAATATTTTCCCCCTTCAGTTGGTCTAGGAGGTCATCAATCCATGGGATCGGGTACCTATTACAGACAATGATCTTGTCAGTGCCAGATAGTCAATATAGAGTCTCCAAGTCCCATCCTTCTTCTGTACCAACATGATCGGGCTCCCACAGGGAGATGAACTTGAATGGATGTGACCTTTTTGTAGCAGCTCCTGAATATGCCTCTTGATTTCATCGTTCTCCAGAATAGAGTGCCAATATATTGGTCCATTGCGCAGTGGCGCACCTAGGGTCAGATCAATGCAGTGCTTGACCTGACAGTGCAAAGGAAAAACTGTGGGGGAGGTGAAGATGTCCTTGTACTCCTGCACAACCTTGTCTATCTGTAGTTGTCATGTGGAGGGGTCTTGTCTCAAGGTCGTGGCCACCGTATGCTTCTTTCCTTATGGGTGTATCATAAGGAAAACAAATTTCCCGGTTTTGGAAATGATCTTAGTGCATTATTTTGCAGTAACCAAAGAGATGGTGGTAGCCGGTGCTACCTCTAGTATCTTGTACAACTTATTTCCCAAAGTAACAATAATAGCACGTGGCCTTCATTCATACATGGGATGTCTCTTCCACAAGTATGGTTGTCCTAATAATACATCACAAACTTCAAGGGGAGCAATGTCACACAATACCTCATCCATGAAGGGTGTGATGTTGTATGGAAGGTGACACTGCTGGCTCATGCGAAGATTCCATCCTTGGTGAAGCCACCCGATGGTATACGGTTGTGGATGTGCTGTGGTTGGTAAGTTCAGCCGCTTCATGACCTCTGCCGAAATGAATTTCTTTTGGCTCCTACTGTCGACAATGAACTATATCGGGGAGCCCTTTACCCACATCTAGGAGTGGAAGAGATGCTCCTCCTCCTTTGGATCTTCGGGTTCCTCCTTCTGGATCTTCGTGGTGGTAATGGTGGTGTTGGGCTCTGCATCTATAATCTACTTCCCTTTATCATTCTCATTGTCAAGTTCTGACTCAGAGTCGGAACATGCATCTGATTCTGAAACCTTTAGCTTGGCCACTAGTGACTGCTTGGCCCGAAACTCACTTGTGTTGTGAGTCGAACTCTTATGGAACTGACAATACTTTCCCATGTCCTTTTTCAGCTTCACAACATTGTTCATTGATTGCAGATTTGGAAGGTTTTCTTGGGCTGCTCCGCCTTGGCTTTTCCCTTTGTTCTATGGTTTCGGGGCACCTTTCCCTTGCTTTGAATTCATAGATCCAAAGTCTCACTTCTTCTATTTAAACTTTTGCTCAATCTTGACAGCATATCAGTATGATGTGCCAAGCAAGGAGATGTTTAGGAATTCTATTTCTTCCTGGATGTACTTGTGCAAGCAATCGCAGTATTTGAGTACCAAATGCTGCTTTGTATCCTTGATACCCAACTTTGTGCGAAGGGTATGGAAAGTATTGGTAAAATCTGGCACGTCTTGGTCCCTTCCTCGCCGCAGTGTGGTCCACTTTATGTATTGATCCTCATAACTTTCGAATAGGGTAGTACTGCTCCTTGATGACATCCCAGAATGAATTCCAAGTGGGTGCAGCTAAAAATAGTGAGATTGTACTTTCATCCTTCTACTCACAGTAGGTTTCCCACCAATCCTTGAAATGGGGGATTGCTTTGAGAAGAGCGAAAATAATATTTTCCCGACTGGAAAAATCATGAACAAAAAAATAACCCTCTAGTAGATTTAACCATTTATTGACAAAATTTGCGTCTATCTGACCCTCGAATATGGGGATTTCAAAATTAACTTGTACCTTAAACAGTGTGGCATTTCCATAGTAGCTCTTGGAAGCCGATGCATCACCCTTGGGTAGCCGCTGAAGGATTTGGGCAAAGCTGTCTATCATCGCATTCCTTCATTGCTCAAGGGCTTCTTCGAGAAAGATTTTAATAGGATCTCCTGCACCCTCATCTTTCTTTTCATCCGTCATGGGAGGTTGTTAGGATTTGTGAGGCTGGTTTTGCAAAGGTTCAACCAGTTCAAGCCCTAACTCCTTATATTCCGACCTCGTTGGGGACATGCAAAGAAAAATAGAGAAAAGAAGTAGACCACTCTAATACCACTAATCTGGATTTAAACAGGAACACAACAAATTACAGAGATAACCATAAACACAGAGATGCAACAAAAATAATACTTCATTTCATTAATGTAAAATACTGAAATATGCTTACAAACAGGAATGGAAATAAACCATCTAGGGTGATGGTAGCTTATCTCTGAGAAGAGATATCGCATCTACATGCCTCTGAATTGTCTTACAATGAGGATCAAGGGCCTTTTTTATTATTGAACAATAAGAGTAAACCCTAAAAAACCAAAACCCTAACCCGAGAAGATGTAACACCAAGAGTTTATGGGCCCCATTGGGGTGAGTTAGACAACCAACTTCCTGGGGTCACAACTTGGTCATATTATCTCAGTTTGATGCACATGATAGCCTATTGGAAAGATCTCTTTGAGGACTATTATAGAAGAGATGATTTGAGATAGAAAATCGCTGACATTATATTTCCAAAAAAACGTTGTTTAGGACCTCAAAATGGCTCCAGAAGTTTAGGACCGACGTTTAGGGCCTCAAAACGGCTCCAGAAGTTTAAGACCCGAAAAACTGCTAAAAATAGTAAACCATGCTACGATTAAGGAAACTTAAAAAACTAAAAAGAAGCAATGGTGTGGGTCCAAGTGGAATTCGTGGGTGGCCACTAATATCCACCTAGATCAGATGAGGTCTGAGCTGTGTGAGGAAGACCCGAACGTAAATATAATGCTTCAGAGTGGAATCATGACGGGAGATGACAATGGAAGACAATCGAAAGACAATACATGGGTTCGCAAAGCCCCAATGAAAGAGGCAAAGTTTGATTCAGAGCACACTCGGGAAACCTTCATGGAAGCTAAGAAGAGCTTCGCTGGGGCCTCCACTTCAGGAAGCAAGGATAAGTCTGAGCCAGAGATGGACCTATCCATGCTCACAACTTTCCTCAAAACCTGTATGAAGTTACTTTGCGATAGTAAGGTTGTGAAAGGATTGCAGGAACTTATCAATAAATGTGTTGGGACCATGCCAGGTGAACCACGTGTAGTCTGAAAGATAAGAAAGCATAAGACAAGGACAGGACATGAAATGAGATTGACCATGCAGATCGGAGAATACGAAATGGATCAAGTCATTTTAGATTAGTTATCAGATGCGAATGTTCTACCAAAACAGACATGGGAGCGAATGGGGTGACCTGCGTTGCAATGGTCTTCGATTCAGCTAAGGATGGTGAATCAGAAAAATATAATACCCATGGGGTGGCTATAGGGAATAACTATGGATATTGAGGGAGCAAGCGCATTGGTAGATTTTGAAGTAATAGAGATTGTTGATGACAACAATCCCTACCCGACACTCATGGAACTGACTGGGCTACTGATATGAATGGGGTAATCAATTCGAAGAAGTGAAAAATGATCTTTGAGAAGAAATCACTGTGTGTAATAATACCCCTGGATCCTACTGAAGGATTGCGCTATACGGAGCCGGTCTATGACTATGAGAGTGATGACGTTTTGGACTGCATCTATAAGATAATGGTGCAAGACCAAGACTGGGTGAATCCCATCATGGATGGGTGGATTACATGGGAGCGACTGAGCTCTTGCACTTTAGATTCCGACGAGGAGATAGAATGCTGGCAGAATTTGTTACATGAAGTAACTATGTTGAATTGCAATATGATGACCAGGTCGGTACATTGCGTATCGTTAGAGGTAAGAAATATGCATATTTATGATGGTATAAATTAGTTAGATATATTTTTGGATGCATTTGAAAGGGGTATGCCAGGAAAACAATGCTTCTAGGCATTGGAATAGGCACTGCATGCTACACCCGCAAGATGGTGGGGTATGTATAAGGGGGTTTTGATGATTGGCGCGAATGTAGGAAAATGATGCAAACACAATTTGGGAAGCCTAAGATGTGACTGACAGACAAGTAAAATGGATAGAATGATCCATGTGTGCATTTGGCAAAGTGGACACAGGCTTATGGAGAAAATCCACAACCTGAGTGGGTTCACCTATTCTGTCATATCCTAGATGTTATCCCAATGAATTGTTATGTAGAAACAGAGCTTCACCATGGGACAGGTGAAAGGGATATCCTGCATGAAGGATTCATGATGAAATTTAGTTTTGGGGACGAGTTTGACGGTATTGAGGAAGAGCTACAAGAGGTGAAAGCAACCATCTTTAGGATACCGTAGGATCCTTTAGACCTGACGCAGCATGAATGGGTTACTCAGCTTAGTTGCACATTGGAATGTTATAATGTAACTATTGAAGAAGAGGATGAGGATCCACGAAAGATTAAAATTCCAGAGACAGAAGGCCACTGCGAGGTTTAGGGACCATAGATTGAGAACCCTGATATAACTGCACCAGTGAAAACTAGACAGGTGAACATTGGTAGAGAGGAAAAACCCAAGTTTGCAAATATCAGAGACTACTGGGATGATGCAATCGTAGAAAAGGTCGCTAAATTACTCCACGAATATCAGGACCTATTCCCTAACAAGTGTAGAGATTTGAAAGTAATAATCGGAGACCTGGGAGTGATGAAGATCATGCTAAAACCCAACACGAAGCTAGTTAAGTAGACGCCTTACCACCCAAATCAAAAATACAAGGAGAAGGTCCACTTAGAGCTAGACAAAATGCTAGCGGCAGACATCATTAAGCCTATGGAAGAGTCTGACTAGGTAGGCCCAATGGTGGTGCAAGTAAGGAAGCAGAAGGATGAGATAAGGATATGCGTAGATCTTAGAAAGTTGAATGACGCCTATGTGCATAATACTTTCACAACATCGTTCACAGATGACGCATTAGACAATGTAGGTGGATAGGAATCATACTCCTTCACTGATGGGTTCTCTGGGTACCACCAAATCAAAATCGCGCTGGAGGATAGGAACCAGACAACCTTCGCGATTGAGTGGGGTAGCTTTCAATATACTGTAATGCCACTTGGGTTGAATAATGCACCTGCTATCTTGTCGCGCGTGGTTGTTGCGGCATTCAAGAAATTTATTCATAAGTTCCTGGAGGTCTATTTTGATGACTGGATTGTATTTGGACTAGTTAAGAACCATGTAGCGAGCTTGCACTTGATCTTGGATACCTGTCGAAGGTACCAGATTGCACTCAACCTTAAGAAGTGTTTGTTTTGTGTTCCTTTTGGGAACCTATTGGGACAGGTGGTTTGTAGACAAGGGCTGATGGTAGACCCCACGAAGATTGAGGTGATTCTGAACTTGGAAGCGCCATGGAGTGTGCAATAGCTGCCCACTGCCTTGAGACATACGAGATATTACAAAAAGTTTATCAAAGGCTATGCCCAAATCACCCCGCTGATGGAAAAATTATTGAAGGAGGATGTATCTTTTTGTTGGAACAATGACTGTAAGAAAAGCTTGGATATATTGAAAGAGAAGATGTTTACAATGCTGATTCTAGTCTTCCCGGACTGGAAGAAAGCATTTCATGTACATATGGATGTGTCATGTATAGCATTGATGGAAGTACTAACACAAGATGGTGGAGAAGGTTTGGACTATTGTATTGCGTTCGCAAGTCGCAGATTATCCAAAGTATAGACGAACTATTCCACCACTAAGCGCGAGGGACTGGCTATGGTGTATGTGCTCCGGAGGTATCGACACTACTTGCTAGGGGTTCACTTTAAGATGTATATAGATCACTCCATGCTAAAGTACCTGGCTAGTAAGCCTGTGTTGGGGGGGCACATCTACAGATGGCTACTATTGTTCCAGGAATATGATTTTGAAGTTGTTGTGAAGCTTGGACGACTGAACGTGGGACTTGAACACCTATTGCACATCGAGAGGGGGGAGGAACCCACTAGTTTGGAGGAAGGATTACCTGATGCGTAACTATTTGTTGTGCGCATTGCAGATGTATAGTTCGACTATATAATACGCTTCCTAACAATTGGAACTGCACCGGAAGGATAGTCTATCCAGCAAAAGAAGGAATTAGTGGTGCACATGATAGATTTCTCTGTCATTGCTAGGCATCTATACAAAATGGGGAATGATGAAATACTGCGAAGGTATGTACCTGAATTTGAATGAAGTAGAATCCTTGTGAACAGTCATGGAGGTGTCGTGGGAGGACATTATGCAGGGAGAGAAATCACGTAGAAGATTTTACGCGCAGGGTTATGGTGGCCAACCCTTCATCAGGATTCAAAAGCAAATTGCAAGGTGTGCAACGTGTCAAGAATAGGTAGGCCATTGCAGAGGGGTGAAATGCCTTTGAATCCATAATTGACATTGCAACCTTTCGAAAAGTGGGCAATATATTTTGTAGGTCCTATTCAACCTCAAGGAAGAATAGGCGCGAGGTACATTATCATTGCGACGGAGTATTTGACTCATTGGGCTGAAGCATAGTCGGTGAAGGATTGCATGAGCGCGACTATCGTGAAGTTTCTATTTGAACATGTACTAACACAATTTTGATGTCCAAAGACCTTGAAGAGGGATTGTGGTACATACTTCCTAAATGAGACAATCAACACACTAACAGAGGAATTTTAGGTGTATCATCAAAAGAGCACACCTTATCACCCACGGGATAACAGGATAGTGGAGGCATTCAACAAAGTATTGGAGACTACGTTGACCAAGGTATGCAATGCTCAGCAAAGTGATTAGGACCTACACATACCTGCATTTTTATGGGCTTATCGGATGACATGCAAAAATCTAACAGGACAAACACCCTTTAGGCTGGTATACAGGGTTGAAGCTGTGATGCCTATGGAATACATCGTGCCTAGTCTATGCATAGTAGCACTCACAAGTATGATAGATCACATAGCCCTACAAGAAAGGCTCGCACAGTTGGATGAGATTCAAGAAGAGAGATTTTTGGTTGGATTTCACCAGTAGGTCCAAAAGCAGCGTGAAAAGGCGTGGAAAAATCAACATATTAAGTTGCGCACCTTTAAGGTCAATGATTTGGTGCTATTATATGACAGTAAGTTTGATAAGTGGGCTGGGGCCGTATGTTATTAAGGAGATTACCGATGGTGGTGCAGTCCAGTTGGTTAAGTTGAATGGAGATCCCTTGCCAGGAAAAGTGAATGGCAATCGTTTGAAGCCATACATAGGTGGCCTAGCTATATGATTAGCTGAGAGAATCATAGTCTTAGTTCTCTAGGTAGCTGAAAGGAGGCACGGGACAATAAAATACACTACCTGGGAGCTGCGTGATTTCAAGACAGCATGAAGCAGCGAAATGTCATAGGGTCCACGATAGCGCGAAGATAGCTCTATTCGCACCCAGGTCTACCAGAAAGTGACTGTTAAAGTCACTATCCATGATTCGATGGTTGGTTTGAGGCCAAATGGAGAGGGTGGCAAGAATTTAAGGCAAACCTTATGGGCTGGATTCTTGAAAGTATATCGCCAATCTAGCATTAATGGACTGAATGTGGGGGGAATAGTCGAATTCAAATTGAAAAGGCCCTATGAATTACAAGTGGTTGTCTAGTGAACAACACTTGGTATTTTGAGAACTGAGCTGTTGTGTGCTCAAGTATACATGAACCGAGACCTATTTGAGACCTTGAAAGTGAATTCATTGTTTGAGCAACTAGTAGAGACAATGCAAGAATTGTGGAATAGCATTATGTCAGCACCCGCAAAAGCCATGGACATAGAAGTAATGAGAGTCGAGGAAGCCGCGTAGGAAATTGTGGTAGTGGAAGCCCTAGAGAGTGCCAGAATAATCGTTGAGGTCCCTAAAACACCAAGAACACCATGACTTAAGAAGGATAAGTAGACCATGATCCCGGTATGCATCTCGCCTAGAAACCTGTAGAGGACCAAGCGCACCCTGCAGGAAAAGGGGAAGTCCATTAATCTGGAGGCCGAGGAGGAGGACTCTGAAGAAATCCCGGTGGAGGAGGATGGTAAGGAAATGGAAGCTGAAACCCAAGGTGTGGATCATATTACCTGGTTACCTGATTATGTTCCTCTTTGCAATGGTAAAGCCAAAGTGTTGAAGGACATAGATGAGAGCAAAAGCTCTCTGCAAACTGCACTGCTCTTAGACGATATTGTTTTTGAGGGACTGTATTTGCAAGGGGTTCCTATTTTGAAGTTTGAATATTGGGACCCAACAGATCAGGAGAAGTTCCTGCATTTAGCTACTGCGAAGCTAATGTGTCAGAGGATTGACGAGACTACTAGAACAATTCAATTAGAGCTGCGGACATGGCTCAGAGGTGTAGAGAAATCTTGGTTGCTAAATCTGCTCTAGATGGAGGAGCCCATTCCCATCACAGACCATTTGATTCATCAAACTACATGGCTGCCTCACTTAGGGGAGGATCCATCCAATATTTCTGAAGGAAAATGTACCGAGTTGGCCCTCGCTAAAGAAATGAAGAAGAGGTTCAAGTTGGAGAAGAAGAAGCAAGGTTACACCATCTCTAGCATTAACAACCCTATAATCAAGGTCATGACACAAACCTTGGTAGGGAAGGTGATGCGGAAGTGCCACGCAGATGAGGTACCCACGCTCGTGGTTACACTAGTGGCCCAATGTGCAGAAGGAGTCCAGTTCAACTGGGCGAACTATCTATGTGGTGAGTTCCTTGCGAACTATCGCAAGGCACAAGAGTAGGGAAAACCCTTTCACTACACGTGGTTCTTGTTGTTGATCATATTGGTGGCATGGGAGTAATCCAAAGACAACTAGTTCCCTTCAGTGACATTGGACCTTCCAGAAGTAGCAAAGTACGCTTCACTGTGGGTGACCAAGGACACATAACGGATAAAGGAGAGCAAGATATTTTGGATATTAATGGAGATGAATATCCAGATGGGGATCAATCGCAAGCTGCAATTGTCACCCATAGTATACACTAGTCTACAGAGCTTTGTAGAGTTCAAAGAGAATTTCCATAATGTCTTTATCAGGGCACGGAAGGACCCTACAAAGACATGGCATAATCTACTGTATCTAGTGACTGAAGACATGATATTTACAGTCCTTGAGTCTTGGCAGCTGTAGCGGCGTGATCCAGTTGGCTCCATAGTGCAAACAGACAAGTCTATTATGTAGCACAAGAAGGAAGAGACAAAGATTCGAATGTCGTAGCTAGTAGAGAAGCACGGAATAGAGGAAGTAGAGGCTAAGGCCTAAGCAGCATGTGATGCCATGAAAGTGGTAGAACAACAGAAATAAGGGGAAGAAGAGTGCGAAGGACAAAGGTCACCTTCACCTGAGATTGAGGCAGAAACTAAGACTGAACAAGGTGGTGTGGACCCGCAGATGACATCCACCTAACTCAAGCATCCATAACCACGAGAGCAAACAATGTCGTGAAAGAAAACAAAGCCCTTAAAGACGTCTTTTGACCTAATGACCCTCACTAGGGGGATTTGCATGACATCGATGAAACGGTGAGGGATGTCACTGTTAGGACCCAACTATGTATCATTTTTGCCACATATTTTGATACCATTTTACCTTTATAACCATGAATCCCAGTATCATCTTCATCCACTTTTTCCCAAGGTATACAAAAACCTCTTCTTTATTATATGATTAATCTGTTTTACATTTAATTCCACAATACTCTTATATTTTATCATTAATCGAAGTATATCATTGCTAATACAAATCCAGAGGTTGCAGATAAGCATTGCGGCCGTTGCTGAAACAGCTGACTCCATTGCTGAAACAGCTGACTCCGTTGCTGAAACAGCTGACCCAGTTGTTGAAACAGCCGTCAAACACGCAAATTCCGTTGGCCGTAATTTGCGATTCTGGAAGAGCTTTTTGAAGAATAGTGGCAGCAGTACGAAGACATGATTATCTGGATTATCCTGAAGATAGCATTCTTGTTATCTCTGTTGTAACAATATCTTTTTATGAAGAATCGAATAATCCTGTTTTGGGGAAAAAGAACAGATTTGAGATTTGCTCTCATGTAAACTGTAAATGATGTCTCCTCTTTAAAAAGAGGAGACATCATCATTAGAAGGTCGGTCATTGTGAAAGCTACAGGAGCATACTGTGTGAAGATTGGAGCTAGTCTCCATTTGTAATGTACCAGTAATTGTGACAGATGAATAAATCTTTCTTTTGATCGTTTCAGTTTAATTCTTTCTCCCGGGGAATCTTGTGAGAAGGAAAGGGCCCGCCTTCCTCACAAGATTCGCCCATTGGTTCTGGTAGATTGTTTAATTCTTTATATGTTTGCACTTCATTTTGATTCTGTTGTTAGACACTGGCTACACAGCTTGAGTAATACTCTGTT
>APFE030477299.1:152983-170237 GCA_000404065.3 Pinus taeda | reverse complement strand
TATGAATTTATTTTGATTATGGAATTATTATCAAGCCGACCTACAACTCATGTAGGCTCAGAAGCCCAACAGTCGCATCTATTCAAACACCAACGTTGTGTATAACTATAAGAGGAATTTTCATCATTTGTACTCACTCTTCTTATCACATATCTCTCTCTCTCTACTGCGTAGAAATGAGTCTCTTCTCCACTGCGTAGAAATGGGTCTCTCTCTCACACATGTGAAGCCGGAAACTGCTGAAACTGAAGCTGCAACTGCAGATCCAAAGATTGACCTACATGGCCTAGAAGATCTCCTCTTTGGAACTGCATTGTAGGTTCATCTGAACCTCCTCTGAAAGCCGCAACTTTTGGTGGTGGAATGAAGTCAATCCGACGAACGGTTTGCAAGATATCGACTGCCCTAGTTTGAAGTCGGAAACTGCTGAAACTGAAGCTGCAACTGCAGAAGTAAAGATTGACCTGCGTGGCCTAGAAGATCTCCTCATCTGAACTGTGTTGTATGTTCATCTGAACCTCCTCTGGAAGCCGCAACTTTTGGTGGTGGAATGAAGTCAATCCGACGGTCAATTTGTGAGATATCGTCTACCCTAGTTTGATAATGAAGCCACTAATGTTGATGCTGCTGATCTAGGGTTTGCTACTGCTGATATGAATCAGATTTATTGTGCTATTTCTCTCTGCTGAATTATTGAAGATAAAAGAAGATTTGATCAAAGGGTTTCCCCACACATTGTGGGGTTTGTCCCTGGCTAGCCACCACATCTTGTGTCCCTTGTCTTGGCTTGTTTTCTGTCGATCGCTTAATGTTCTATCTGCACTTTACTTTATGTTCATGTGATTGCTAATCTGTGGAATATAATAAGAAAAAGAAATAAATTGTTATAAGCATAGAACATACCATAACTTAACAGGCATCTAAGCCGTCAAAGTCACCCGGGGATCGCCCCCAGCCTGGGCCACACTAGTCCTTAGTTGACTAGATTTTTTTAGCATGTCTCCTCCCCCTAGCACAAGGCACAACCAAACTCTGTGAGGTTTGATCCTGGTTTTCCTTGCTGACAAGGCCCATCCTCAACTAATTGTGCTAGCGGGACTTGACTAAATGAGACATTAATTATTTAATATTTTATTTTAATATTTATTCTTTTTAATTGAAGATATATGAATATTTTTATTCATAACATTGCCACCCCTTTTAGAGATGCTTTGTCCTCAAAGCATAACCAGAAGGGTTTTCTCTAGTTAAACAGTATTACGATGTAATGGCATCCTTCCGTTGACTGGTGCATTCATCACAAGTAATTGTACATTGGAACTGGGAGTGTTAACACCTTTCAATATATAATGTCATCCTTGCCAGTTAAACTCCATGAATTGTTCTTCAAGGTTTGTAGTATAGCTCCCTAATTGTATTAACCATTATGCATCTAGAACTACATCCATTTATTTGAGTGGTAGGGCAAACAGGTCTGTTTGTAGCTTCAATTCTTGTATTTGGATCGAAACTTTTTGACATTCTCCTATTTCCTTGATTTTCTTTCCAGTAGCAACCCACATAGACAGGTCCTTGATTGGGCATATACAAAGACCAAGTTGTTTAGCAAGATCAAAGTTTAAGAATCTCTAAGTATATTGACATTTCTACCTTCTATGAGTCCTTTGAGCCTTAGGGTTTCGGGACATAGATTCTTTCTCATGTTTGTTGATGGAGTAGTAAGTTTAATGCTCTTTTTTGGGAATTGGCTCTTCTTCCGAAGATGTGGTGGAACGTATTTTGTAGTTGCTTGTTGTTCTTGATCTCTAAAAGAGTTACTATTTTCATCAAGGTTTTTCCAATCACATGCAATTGCAGCTAATGACGGTTCCTTAGAATCTGAATCTTCACTGTGTGTGACAACAATTCCTTCATCATGTTCTTGTACTTCAATTTACTTCCCCTCTACTATTTTATAGTAGCTAGGGATGCGTCTTCACATTTAGGGCCTGGCATCCAATTTTCTCCACATTTGCGACAACTATTTTTCTTTTTTATCTTTTTTTCTGGATCTTTACTTCAAGTGTCTGATTCCTTCTCGACTTCATAAGTATACAGTTTCTTGTTAAGGCATCTGTGTACTAATGTCCATTTGTCTCCACAATACCTACATTTGTTAATTTATTTTCTTCCTGAGTGTTGTTGTTGGTCTTTGTCTTCCCTGAATGATGACATTCTAAACTTATATTTTCTCTCAATAATTATCGCTGCGTGTCTGGCATCTTCAATGGTTTGGGGTTTACATAATCTTAATTCTTCCCAAATGTAATCCTTAAGGCCACAACGATACATTTTTAATAGCTCTTAGTTTGAGAATCCCCTTTGCCTTATCACTAGCACTTCCCATTCATGCATGTATTCAATTACCGATCCCTTCTGTTTGAGGTGAACGAATCTTTTGTAAACATCATCCTCTTCTTCATCATGAAATCATTTTAATAAGGTGTTTTTAAAATTTTTCCAATTGAACGAGCAAGCTGCGCATTTGTTAGACCACCATAGGAACCAATCATACACTTCTGCTTCTAGGTAGTTGGATGAAATCATGACTTTCTCTTGTTCACCTATTGATGGATTTGCTCCGAAAATCATGTCCATCTTATTTACCCATACAATGGCACCTTTATGGTCCTTACCATCGTATTTTGGTAATTCTTTTTTAATTTTAAGGGGCTCTCTTTCGGGAAACTTTGTATAGTACTGACTTCCTTCGAAGTGTAGTTGCGATATTCGTGACTTCACATGTATAAAGAAACCATGATTTGGAGAATTTTCGTCTTTCGAAGTTTTGGGACTTTGTGGCGCTGAGGGCGGATTGTCTTTTCCCATAAACTGGCTCATCATGCTCTTTAATTATGTGATATCATCGACCATTTTGTCTTGTTTACTAAATTTTTCTTGACATCGTCAAGCCACTTATGCAACTTATTGAGTTCTTGGATTTTTTTCACATCGTCACTGTTACTCCCCATTTTGCTCTTCTTCTTCTTTGTAGACCCAATTTTTTTTTAAATAATTTAATTAATTAAAATATATAGATTAATTAATTAAATTATAATTATTTAAGATAGTTTTGAATCGAAAATTATGTGATTAAAATCGACCCACTTTTAATATTATTCACAGTATATCAAACTTTATATATATATATATATATATAATATATATATATATATATATATATATATTGACCACATTTATATTGACCATAGTATATATTCGAACGAATCATGATCAAGAGAGGCGTAACATATGGGAAACCTCGCCGACAATGATTTATGCACACAGGTCAATGGTTTGAATGTTATAAACGCAGCGGACGAGGCAAAATTGGAACAACGGCCAAGTTGTCGGAAGGCTCCAGTGGTATAGCAGAACACGGCAGGAGTAGTGGTCAGGTTTGTTGGAGATGTCAGAGGTAGACAGAGCAACGTGACCAAGAAGGTGGAAAGCACAGGGATGTGTGGTCCAGAAGGAACAACAGAGTCAATGTTGACGACGGTACAGCAGCTGTGGAAGTGGGCACTTTTGCAGCAACGTGCATGGAAGTCTTCAGCGACTCATTTCGATGGTGCGTGGATGCAGTGATGGGTTGAGGCAGCAGAATGGGAAACAAATGGTGATAGGATGAGCATAGAGCGTGGAACGTGGGTGCCAATAGACAATGAAGAGTTGAGGTTTGTGGGTAGCGGAACAATGATGAATTGAGGCGTTGATACCAATGGAATAATATAATTTGTTCAATGTAGCTCTCAAACCCTAGATACATTTAAACTTGTATGCAAGCATGAATCATAGGTGTAGATGTGTAATTGTAGTAAGTAGTAGTAGTTGTATTATTAATAAATTATGAATTGGTGGTTTACAAATCTTCATGGCGGTGTGCCTTTATAGGCATTGACTAGCCACAAAGATAGAAGGACACAACTTTTGACCCATGTCTCTTCACAATTAAATGAGACATTAATTATTTTAATTATTTAATAGTTTATTTTAATAATTATTCTTTTTAATTGAAGCTATATGAATATTTTATTCATAACAGAAAATGTTGAGAACAAGACTTTTATCAAGAAGACTTAAACGGTATGCTACTTGGCTGATCTTTTTGTCGATCTGGTATGGTCCATAAAACTTTGGTGCCAATTTGTTTTTTCCCTTCTGTTTTAAGGATAAGTGCTTGTAAGGTTGAAGTTTAACAAATACCCATTCTCCAACTTCAAATTCCCTCTTCGTTCTATTTCGATCAAGCTTGTTGCTTCATATGATTTCTTACATTATGTAGATTTTCTTTAAGAGATTGGACGACTTTTTGAGTTTCTTCTAACTAATTTTTGACAGTTGGAAGCTTCGTCTCGATAATACCAAATTCCTTCCATTTCGGAGGTTCATAACTGTACAGAGATTGAAATGGAGTCATTTTCGCTGACATGTGGTAAGTGCAATTGTACCACCATTCAGCGAGATGTAATCACTGAACCCACTTATTTTGTTTGTCTGTGGCATAACAACATAAATAAGCTTCTAAATATTTATTGACAACCTCTGTTTGGCTATCTGTTTGAGGATCGTAAGCTGAACTCATGTTGAGGTAGGTTCCTATATGTTTGAAGAATTCCTTCCAAAAATTACCCTTAAATTTGGCATTTCTATCATTCACAATGTCCTTGGGAAATCTATGTAATTTGTAAAGATTTTTGCCAAATATCTCAGCGATTTGTTTTGCTAAGTCTGATTTCTTCACTGCAATGAAGTGAGCATACTTGGTGAGTTTGTTGACTACTACATGAATTTTATCCTTACCATCAGACATAGGTAAACCTTCAATAAAGTCCATTGATATTTCCTCCCATTTTTGATTCGGGATGTTTAAGGCATGAAGTAGTCCAAGTGTCAAAATATTTTCATTTTATTTCCTCTAACATTTATCGCATTCTGCTACATATTTTTGAATATCATTACTCATTCCCTTCTAAAAGAATGACCGACGTGCGTTATATAGTAGGTTTTAAAGAATCCCACATGTCCGGCTAACAGTGAATCATGTGATTCTTTGAGAATCTTGGCTTTAAGTTTGGAATTTGCATTCAGGTAAATTCTTCCCTTGTACCATAGAATATCGTTCTTCCATTCAAATTTTGAATTTTGAGAAAGATTATTGATTATAGCATTTGTTTCTCGGTCTTTTGCATATTCACATCGAATCTCATTAATCCATTCAAGAACAACAACTGAAACTGCAAGTAATGATGGTTCTTCGTCTTTTCTCGACAAAGCATTAGCTACTACGTTATCTTTCCCTTTCTTATGTAATATATCCATGTTAAAGGTAGCGATTTTTTCTATCCATTTTTGTTGTTCTATAGATAGCGTTTTCTGTTGGAGGAGATGTTGAAGACTATTATGATCTATTCGTATTAAGAACTTACTTCCCAAGAGATATTGTCTCCATTTAGCTAATGCATGCATAATAGCAAGCATTTCTTTGTTGTATGTGGACTTGAGACATTCTTGCTTATTGAACTTCCTTCTTTCAAACGTGATTAGTGACTATCCTGCATTAGTACTGCTCCTATGCCAAAACCTGAAGCATCACATTCAGCTACAAATGGTTTTGAGAAGTTTGGAGTTGCCAATACAAGGGCACTAGACATAACTTCCTTCAAGTCTTCAAAACACTTTTTTGCTTCATCATTCCATCAAAATGAGTTCTTCTTTAGAAGGTTTGATAGGGGTGCAGTTATATTGGCATAGTTTTTAATAAATCTTTGATAATACCCAGTGAATCCTATGAATCCTCTTAGCTTGGAGATATTAATTGGTTTAGGCCATTCTCTTATAGCCTTGATTTTAATAGGATCTACTTTTACTCCTTCCTTGGATATTATATGCCCGAGATATTCTACTTCCTTCTCAAAAGTGCATTTGGACTTTTTGGCATAGAACTAATGTTTTTCTAACACAGTAAGAGCTTGTTCCAAATGTTGTAAGTGCTCCTTCCATGTTTTACTATAATTTAGAATGTCATCAAAGAATACTAACACAAACTTCCTTAGATATGGACAGAATAGCTCGTTCATAGTATCTTGGAATGTTGTCGTTGCATTGGTTAAACCAAAAGGCATTACTTTAAACTCATAATGACCTTCATGTGTTCAGAACGCGGCTTTTGCTACGTCTTCCAATCTTATCCTGATTTGGTAATACCCTGACCTTAGGTCCAATTTTGAGAAGTATTTAGTGCCATGTAGTTCATCCAACATTTCATCGATAAAAGGAATTGGAAACTTGTTTTTAATTGTTATTTTGTTTAGTCCTCGACAATCAACGCATAATCTGAATGATCAATCTTTCTTTCGAACTAATACAACTGGAGCAACGTACGGACTTTTACTTTTTGTGATGATGCCACACTTTAAAAGATCTTGGACTAATCTCTCAATTTCAAATTTTTGATGGTGTGGATATCGATATGGTTTGATGTTGATGGGATTTGATCCTGCTTTGACTTCTATTGTATGCTCAATTTCTCGTTTAGGAAGAACATTCATCGAAAGGTCTCGGCATACTTTTTCATGCTTTTGAATTAGCTCTTGGACTTCTGGTGCTTCTTTGTTGACCATATTTGAAGTTAACATTTCTAATTAATGAAACTATACTACATAAGTTGATGCTCCCTTCTGAATCATTTTCATCTTTTCGGATGATGATACAATTTGGTTCTCAGGTGGCTGGAATCCATATAACTTGTATTTCTGCCCTTCCAATTTAAATTTTATAAATTGCTTTTGATGGTTGGCAAAGAAAGTACCGAGGGTTTGTACTTTGTAGCCATTGGATACCTAAAACCACATCCACTCCTCCTAATGGTACATTGTAGAATGGGGATTCTAGATTAAAGTCTTGAATCTACAATTTGACTTTATGGCATTTCCCTACCTTCAATTTTCTTATTGTCGACTACCATAACCTGCATGTTGGGCATGGGTAATGTGAAAATGTTGAGCCTCTTCGCCATGGTTGAGTCCAAAAAATTGTGGGTGCTACCGATATCGATCAAAACCATTACGTTGTTCTTCTTGATCTGTCATTTTAATTTTAATGTCTGGGGTTGTGATATACATGTCATAGCTAATAATGATACTTGCGGAATGCTCTCATCATCTGGTTCTAGAGAAATTTGTGGGAAATCCTCGATTTCTTCTACGTCTGATTCATCACTGTGTAAATCATTAGTTTCTTCACATTTATACAGGTTCGTGGTCTCTTTTCCTTTCGCATGCCTATGTTTAGGGTCCCATTTTTCGCCACAACAGTTGCACTTGCCCTCTTTCATTCTTTGCATTTCCAAGTTAGTTTTTTCTCCTTCACGAAGATGTGGTGGAACATATTTTTTGTTATCTGTGTTCGCAACTTGGGAAAATCTTAATCTCGAATATACTCTTTCAACCTTTGGCCACTCATTTTTTCGTGTTTCTTTTCAGTAACTTTTGCCTTCTGTTTGGCTACCTCTATAGAAGTGATGTCATGAAGCTTGAGCTCATCCTAGAGATGGGCTTTAAGTCTCGTGGTGTACGACTGAATGAGACGAGTTTCTGATAATCCAGGTACTCGCGAAGCTAAGGTTTCCCATTCTCGAGTGTATTCGTCCACATCTCCTTTTTGTTGCAATCTGGTGAGAGCTAAAAGGAATTCTTCTTTCTTGACACTTTGGAACCTTTTAAAGAATGCATTTTTGAATTTCCTCCAATTGATAGCAAGTGTCATATTTTTCACTACATATACCAATTATGTGCTTCGCCTCCCATTTACATGGAAGCATGCCTGATCTTTCCTTCATCATTGTCAATACCATAAATCTCGAAATATTCTTTTGCTTACCGTCAAATTTGGATAGCTCAAGTATTTCTTTTCATTGATATGTCGCTATCGGCAAAGCGAAGAACGGGTATTGATTTGAAAACGACATATTAATGTATGGATTCCAGAGCTGCCTATTTTGAAAAGTCGTGTCACTATTTTCTTGATTAGGTGTGGAAGATGTCTTTGCAGACTCGAGCTTCTCATGTGAGTCTGACGAGTTTGACAAATCTAGAGAATTGAGATGTTGAGTAGCTTCATTATTCTGGGGTATTTGATCGGGTGTAATCTTCATCCTGTCACAAATACAGGTCAACATCACCATAGCTTGATCCACCCTACATGAAAGGTCTCCCTGAACCTTTTTAAATTCATTCTTGTTCTATTTGAGCTAACCCTCTATTCTCTTTGTTGCGTCTTGGACCACTTCGATTTTTTCGCCATGTCCAGTCACCTTAGCCTCAAGATCTATCAATTTTTTATTGAAATCGGCCATTGACATTGATGAAGCCATCGAGTAGGTGTGAGGTGGAGTATATTTATCTAGCTTAACTCTTTTTCTTAACTTGATCCTATTTTTTTAATTAAATAACATTAGTATTATTATTAAAATGTTTTTTTAAATAATAAAAATAATTAATATTATTATTAGTTATTTCTTTTTTAAATAATTAATTAATTTTTTTTTTTATAGATTGTGTATAATCAATTTAATTTAAATATATATATAATATATATATATATATATAACTTTGTTGTATCAATAACCACAATGGACAAGCGGATACGAATTGGTGGTCAACACTAGAATTGTAGTTTGATAGGATAATGGCCCACAATTTGATGTCACAAAACATTGTGCCAGTTGGAAAGGGACGACTATCAATGCAACAAACAATGAGAGAATAGGAATCAGCTCAGTCGAGCATCGAGTAGAAATAGCTAACAAATCGATGGTAGCAGTCACGGTGACAAGGAAGTGGCCGAGAACAAAGATACAGTGCACAATGGATGGGGCATTAGACAACGACGGGGATAATGACGGAGTAGTGGATCACTCGGAGAACAGACAGGACAACTACACGAGGACGTGAGACATTTCAACAGCGGTCGGAAATCGACGGAGGGTATATCATATTATCGTGGAACAACGACAAGGGTCTAGCATACGGTTAAGGAATGGATGGTGAACGATACAACGGAACACAACAGAGAAATGATAGGGGAGCACAGGGCGAACAACAGTGGAACCAAATTCCCAGAATGCCGAACTTGGCTCTAATACCACCTAAAGTGATTAATCTCAACAATTAACAGAATTATATATATATATATTATTAATGAATGAATCGATGAATACACTATGGGAGGCCCTGGCTTAAATACAACCCCAGGTGCCTCTTGGTGAATGGATCATGCCCTTTAATTATTAACTAATTACAATTTATTTAACTTACATAACAAAATTTTGTTGGCATCTTATTAATTTAATTATGTTCTTCTTCATCAAACAATTATCAAATGCAAAATATGAAGATCACAAAAGACAAAAGAACACAAGCTATAGGCTCCAAGCTAGAGACAAACCCCATAAGGGGGAAACCCAGAAAAAAATCTCCTCTTCTTATAGAATCAGATCAAAGTGAGATATCCAAGACACATGACCACAAGAAAACTCCCACCTTTAAATGTTGAGTCAAACCTTCCTTTCTACACTGCAAATCCATCATCAAGAGACCAGCAACAAGAGATTTACCAAGGCAGAACTTCCACACATTCCAGCCCAAGAAGAAATCCTTTCTTCCAAACTTCACCCCTCATTTTTCCATCTTCTTTCCGATATTTCAGACCAAATCATCCAAGTTGTGTGTGTCCAAACGAGCTCCATCTTCCCTCTATTTATATTGTTCAAAGGGGTGCGAATACTAAATAGACACATCCATTGTGGCATGGCCGATTGGACAAGTAGGTTGACTTGGCACCTAGAGGGATTTTTTACCCTAAATTGCATATTTAAAAAATATTTTTCTTTTCTTTACAATATATCTAAATAAGACTTTTGACTCTTTGACTCAAGAACCTAGAAGCATGAAGAACATGCTTGTGTAGAAGAATAATAATAATTTTCTCTCTTTTCTTTTTACATATAAAACATAATGGTACAATTATGAAAACCGAAACTAGTTACATCTTTCAACACTCCCTCTTAACTAGGGAGGTATTCACAATTGTACAACCTGTACAATGATACTCTCAAATTGAAATATTCTCATAAGAAGAGTCAAATTGATAAGTGTTAAAATTGGCAACTAGAGCCAAATTCCACCTTGGAAAACTCATTTGATGGAGATAATTATTGCATTGAATTCCTCTTTTCGAGAGGACCAAAATTGACCCAAAGATCACTAAATTTGGACAAGGAGAAATATGTTTTTGAAACGAAGCCTACATATGTGCTAATTATCAATGTCGGCTTGGGGTTAATTAATCAAGTTGAATCCCTCTCCATCTCCTATAAAAAGAAGTGTCCTTCAACCTCATTTGACACATCCAAAAGATGAATTCTTCTCATGGGTAATGCATCTGAGGCAGTTGAGCTCAACAGGAGGAGGTTGAGTATCTTTGGGTTTGTGTTTTTGCTTGTTTTTGTGTCTAAACAGGTTCAAGTTTGAGAAGAGAGGAGGTTGCATCTGTTATGGGCAGTTTGATGGCGTTTTAGGCATGTTTTGTGTGGGTCCTCTCTTCAAAAATAGGCTGCACCCCTAACAGCTTGCTACATGTAGTCCACAATAGAAGGTTGTGAGGTTGGTTGGTGTCTCAACTAGGCCACAAGCCTAGTCTCCTTGGAACAGGTGCATCGAAAGGCTTATTTAGGGTTGGTATTAACTCAGAACAACTAATAGATATGGACAAAATTTAGTGAAGAGAAGACGCAGCCTTGAAAGGAGATTTGGAGGTAAGTAGAAGGGTTGTAGCAGTGAGCCAGTAAACCCTAACCAGGATTCATCCTGTTGCTGAAGAAGTCTAAGTTCAAGAGGCACTGCTTTGTTGATGCTATGACCATCATTGACCATTGGATAAGGCACAATTTGTCTGTTGTTGACAAAGTGTCAGAATTGCAATTTTGAGTGGATCATCTATTTGTCTAAGGGCAGTGATATTGGAAGTTGCTTATCATTAGATGATTCAGGATGGATCTTAATTGAGTATCATTATGTTGCCTATGTAAAGTTTGAGACCAAGATGGTCATAGATAGCAACAGTTTTGGACATGCTCATAATTTTACAATCTCAGATGCTCATGAAACTAGCGCCAATTCGAAGAGCTCGTCGCACTAATTTCAGTGGTATGTTCGGTTTGCAAAATGGACTTCGTATGAAGGAGTTATGCAAAGTCAAAGTTCAAGGCAAGATGGTCAAAAAGTCAAAGTCAACGCTCACGGTTCCAATAGGGAAGGTTCCACTTCAAGGTTCTGTGGTTAAGGTTCTAGAACCAATGGCAGCAAGACAAGTGTCCAAGTGTGATTGGTCGAATTTTGCAAGATTATGATTGGTTGGTTGAATTTGAGTTTGACCAATAATGGAGCGCCACGTGGGCCAATGACTGGCAGCCACGTGGCCTCCTTGTGGCATATCAAAATTTGTTTATGAGTCTATAAGGTCTCCGGGAGATTCGAACCACGGACATATGTTTCCACACCAGAGCACTCCACCACCGCGCCAACATATGACTTGTTATATAGTGGAGAAAAGGTTGTATATAAACCTTGGTAGGTGCATGTATGGAGGAAAGGGGTTGGGCACTAGCCCTAGCCCTTGGTCATAAGTCATCGGAAAACCGTGGCGTGGAGCAACAGTGGAAGGGCATAGGAAGGCGCTAAAGAAAAGGCTTTAGCTCTGGTCTTTTGGGGTGTGATATGAGCACAAACGCAGCAATTCTGGGAGCGCATGACGGAGGAGCCAACGAAAGGGGCGAGCCCTAGGCCACATGGCTGAGAACATGACCACAGCCCAGCAGAAAGCGCTCAGGGATGAGATAGGCAAAGGGTGCGAGCAGTTCGTTCTGGCCCTTGGTTCTCGACACACCGCCATACAACCACATCCACAGGTTACAACTGTTGCCACGGGGAATGGTTACATGTTAGCTGCAGATTTGTATTGCTTTGGAGCCACGACATGTGTCACGATGGTTAATGTTGCCAATCCAATGGTGTTATGCCACGAGACAAGTTCAAATAGCGTGGAGACTGTTCCAACATACCATTGTTAGTGCCATGAGGTTATGTCACCAATGGTCAAGTTAAGTTATGCCACGAGCTACAACATTTTTTCACCGCTGGTCCAATGTCAAGCTTTGGGTTATATTGTTACACAGTGGGATTCCATGGGATCTATGTATTGCGCTAGTCAAATGAGGAAACGACACAGTGTTTCACAAATCCGTCGGATGATTGAAGGTTATAACTATGCGATACAGTTTTAAAACCATATTCCATATCTGGTCGAAGGTTGGTTCACTGTCAAGGATTCGAATACCACATTAAAACTTTGTAAAACAAACATTGATATATGGCACAAGATTGTATGTTATATAATACAGATGGCAAAGTCGTATAGTTATATGATATAATCCTCCTACCATATTTAAAATATGGTTGCATTTGATTTATTCGAGGTGCTACGTTTGGTGTCATATGGTTGCACCATATCATAATTGCTATGTTTGCAATGTTGGTGCACCCGAACTCTGATATTAGAGTTTCAAACCATTATAAAAGATTGCCAATGCACCAAAGCAAAACAGAGGCAAGTGAAGTGAAGTGAGGAAGTGAGTGGCTTTTGAGCAGCAATTGAAGTTGGCATTCCGAGGTCACACGAAAGCCAAATTGAGTGTTTGAAGAACCGAAACAAGGGTTTTGGTGCACTCCAGAGTCCAGACACAATGGCCAAGTACGCTCAACAGTTGCAGCAACCGATACTTCCAGAATTCAGTACATGGACAATTGTCTCTCGAAGTCAAGTGGAGGAAAGCAGTTGAATTATGTACTTGTTGATGCATGATTGCTCATTTCAGTTGAGGTCTAGAATCCTTGTAGGAGACTCTTTATATTGTTGTAGTTGACATGGTGATTCTAGGTTGTCATGTTATTTTGTGAGAATTCTTTGTAGGGAAACTTTTCCTTGAAGGGGAAATAGCCACATTGTAATCAACATATTGATGTACCTCATTTTTAACACTTGAATATGAGCGGCCTAGCCTTTTGAGCAGGGCTCGGAGATGTAGCGCAGGAGGGATGAACTCTATCATCAACTTTGTGTTGTTCTTCTTGATGTCATGCTTGAATTATATGTGTGATGTTCGTTTTGATTAACTTGCACATGAGAACTAATTCATGCTTGAAGGAACACCAAATTAACATGTTGTTTTAAGACCCAATTCCAAACTTGCAAAGTGTCAGAGGATGATCTTCATCTTCCGCATTTTCAAATCATTTTGGTATCGGAGCAGGTTTTGACCAGACTACAAGGATGAGTAGACGCATGAAGCAAAGTCGGATGCAAGAATTGGAAGAATCCAATCAGCAATATCGGCAAGAGAATGCTGCATTGCAACACATAGTGAAAGCATTGCAGGAAGAAAAGCAAAGGTTGTAAGCGAGGATTGAAACCATGCAGAGAAATCGATAGAGAGGAAGTCTCAAAATGAAGTCTATCCATAATTGGAGACAATGAAGCATATTCACTTGATCAGTCGGATGAAGAAAGCTCATGTCCATCCACTTCTCGAAAAGCATAGTCAGTGGCAAGAGTGATTGGTACTTTTTCCTCACCTTCTAAGGAATATTCTGATGTACCAACATCTCAGAAAATGAATTCAGAAACCGAGAAGGAAGAGGCTTCAAGCGATCCTGAGATTGGAGCTTTCGAGAATTATACCAAAGGAATTGGTATGAAGCTGATGAACAGGATGGGATATCAACAAGGTAAAGGCCTTGACAAGCATGGCCAAGGCAGACTCAAGCCTATAACTATTCAGGAAAGACCCCAACACGAAGGATTGGGATTTGACCAATAAACATGTGACTTTTGTGGGAACAAAGGTCACATTGCAAATCGGTGTTGGTCATTAAATCTTGAGAAAATGCCGAAAAAGCTACAGGATCGTAAAGGTAAGCAGACGAATCATTCTAGCAATGATTCAGAAGGTGAGTCTTTCAATCAAAAGTTTATTACGAAGATTGTTAAACAGACTTTGCCATGTACTTTCTGTGGGAGTAACAACCATTGTGTAGCTGAATGCTGGAAGCAAAAGGTTTACAGCAAGAAGATGCATGCTACAAGTAGTCGTCCGCGGAAGGATGATGTGACCCTGTAGGGAAAGAAAAGTATGGGAAAGACTTTGATACAGTCAGGCAAAAGTTTGGCACTGTCAAAACAGAGCTCCAAGAAAACGAGCAAGAAGACGACTATTGCGAACTCAGGGGAAAGAATTTGTTCACTGTGTAAGTTGAAAGGACATTCAAAAAACATATGTCCAATGCTACCACATGAATCCACAACAGCACAATCAGACCAAGGGGAAGCAATGAGAACTGGCAAGGAAGAACGTAAGTCTCCAGAGAAGTCGCTTACTTGGAACTAGGTAGATTTCATGCCTTATATGTAAATTGTCAATTGTGTGTCTGTGATTTATCATCACATTAATAAGTTTAGTCGAGTTTGTAAATAGGTTCAAGACTGTTTATGTACTAATGAATGATGTAATAAATTCATGATTGTAATAAACTTTTGGAGCTCCAGAAGTCCTTTTATTGGGAGGAATGATTCAGGATGGATCTTGAATGAGTATTGTTGTGTTGGCTATGTAAAGTTTGAGACCAAGATGGTCATAGATAGCAACAATTCTCGACATGCTCAGAATTTTACAGTCTCAGATGCTCATGAAACCAATGCCAAGTCGAAGAGCTCGTCGCGTTGATTTCGGTGGTATGTTTGGTTTGCAAAATGGGCTTCGTATGAAGGTGTTATGCAAAGTCAAAGTTCAAAGCAAGCTGGGCAAAAAGTCAAAGTCAACGCTCACAGTTCCAACAGGCAAGGTTCCGCTTTAGGGTTCCATGGTCAAGGTTCCAGAACCAATGGTAGCAAGACAAGTGTCCAAGTGTGATTGGTCGACTTTTGCAGGGTTATGATTGGTTGGTTGAATTTGAGTTTGACCAATAATGGAGCACCACATGGGCCAATGACTAGTTGCCACGTGGCCTCCTCGTGGCATATCAAAATTTGTTTGAGTCTACCGGGTCTTTGGGAGGTTCGAACCACGGACCTATCTTTCCACACCAGAGCACTACACCACCGCGCCAACATATGACTTGTTATATAGCGGAGAAAAGGTTATATATAAACCTTGGTAGGCCCGTGTATGGAGGAAAGGGGTTGGGCGTTAGCCCTAGCCCCTGGTCATAAGTCATTGGAAAACTGCGGCATGCAGCAACAGTGAAAGGACACAGGGAGGTGCTAAAGAAAAGGCTTCAGCTCCAGTCTTTTGGGGTGCGATATGACCACAAACGCAGCGGTTCTGGAAGCGCCCAACGGAGGAACCAAGGAAGGGGGCCAGCCCCAGGCCACATGGCCGAGAATGTGACCATAGCCTACCAAGAAAGCGCTCAGGGATGATTTAGGCAGAGGGCGCGAGCAGTTCGTTCCAGCCCTTGGTTCTTGGCACATCGCCATACGACTGCATCCACACATTACAACTGTTTTCACGGGGGATGGTTACATGTTAGTTGCGGATTTGTATTGCTTTGGAGCCATGTCATGTGCCACAATGTTTAATGTCGCCGGTCCAATGGTGTTATGCCATGAGCCAAGTTCGGATAGCATGGAGACTGTTCCAACATACCATTGTTAGTGCCACGAGGTTATGTCACCGACGGTCAAGTTATGTTATGCCATGAGCTACAATGTTATTTCACCGCCAGTCCAATGTCAAGCTTTGGGTTATATTGTTACACAGTAAGATGCCACGGGATCTATGTATTGCGTCAGTGAAATGAGGAAACGTCACAATGTTTCACAAATCTGCCAAATTATTGAACGTTATAACTATGCGATATAGTTTTAAAACCATATTCCATATCTATTCGAAGGTTGGTTCACCGCCAAGGATTCAAATACCATATTAAAACTTTGTAAAACAAACTTTGATGTATGGCACGGGATAATACATTATATAATACAGATGGCGACGTCGTATAGTTATATGATATAATCCTCCTAACATGTTTAAAATATGGTTGCATTAGATTTATTCGAGGTGCTAAGTTTGGTGCCATATGGTTGCGCCATATCATAATTGCTATATTTGGAATGTTGGTGCACCCGAACTCTAATATTAGAGTTTCAACCCATTATAAAAGATTGTCAATGCACCAAAGCAAAACATAGGCAAGTGAAGTGAAGTGAAGAAGTGAGTGGCTTTTGAGCAGCAATTGAAGTTGGCATTCCGAGGTCACACAGAAGCCAAATTGAGCATTTGAAGAACCGAAACAGGGGTTTTGGTGCGCTCCAAACACGCCGGCAGCTAAGTAATTGGATTCGTGGATATACCCCGACGAATCCAAATCCCGCAAATCGGATACAATTCGTTGGGAATTCGTATTCCCAAAACCAGATTCGACAAGTCCAAATAGGATTCGTACAAATCTCGTACATGCTCAGCGAATCGCGATTCTAGGATTCGTATCCCAAAAAACAGCCTCCCGCAGGTTAAAAAGCATGCATTTCCTTTATTGTTTCACGTTGTTTGTCATTTGTCTTTGCATTGTTTGAGCTGTGGGCAAGGAGATAAGGGTTTGGAGCATGTAGTGAACCTAACAATGATGTAAGCAAACAATATGCAGAGTTGAAAGGGGATTTCAAGGCTTACCTGAACTGTTGTGCGCTGATCTGCTATCTGCTCCTGTTCTCCTGTTGCCTTCTCCTGTTCAAGCTGATTTGATTACTGGGAAACCAATTCCTCACAGCCAATCCAGCAAGCTTCTCACTGAAGCTCACTGCCCCCGTGCCCAAAACCTCAGATCAATACAAGCTCTTGATTCCTGGTTTTCTCACTGCCCTCTGTCCTCCTGCTCTCCTGCCTCTCCCCCCTTGATCGGCTCAGTCCAGCGGTTTTTATATTAGTAGGCTTGGCGGTGGCCGCCCATCCTACCTACGGCCACCACTCTTTCTCCTCCTGACACGCCTCTGCATGCACTTCACCCTCAGATCTCTGTCCAACTAACCTATGTACGCTGTGTATATTCCCCGCTTGGATGAGGCGTTTATTGATTATAAAGGTTTTAACTTTTATATATTT
>APFE030477299.1:132577-148552 GCA_000404065.3 Pinus taeda | reverse complement strand
TCTGAATTTGGTTCCTTTCCAGTCCTATGCAATATATTCAACGAAGCTTCGGGGCAGTCCCGTTGAAAGTGCGGTCCCCCACATCCCCAACAATTAAGTGGTGCTAATCCTCTTGAGTCAAGGCGTGAACTCCTAGAGAATGAGCTTCGTCCTCTCATGTTGATTCCTCTCGAATTTCTCCCTCCACTAGCGGTCCTTCGAGATGCCCAGGGGCTGGTGTTTGATGATCCCGCGGCTATAGTGTTTACTGTCATGGGAGCTCCCGTCCCAATATTTTTTGGGGTAAACCTGTTACCGTACGGTGGCCTCAAGCTACCCCCTCTGAAGAAGTTCCGGGGAGTCTTTCCTGGAAATCCTGATTGGACAGGCCCTGTTGGCCCCATATCCTTTTTGATCCCCAGGTGCTCTTCTCCATAACGACCACATTCGACTACCTCGGCTATTGATGATGGCTTCCACATGCTTACCAAGGCTCTGATGCGAGGATTTAACCCAAACATAAAGCGTTTAGCCTGACGTTCATCTGAGTCTAAGTAGTGAATGTATTTTACCAGTTCCATAAACCTTATCTCGTACTCTTCCACCGTTTTACTTCCCTGAATTAACGTATGAAAGGCTCTTGCTTGCTGTTGTTGAAAGTACGGAGGTAAATACTTTGCGCGAAACCTTTCCTCAAATAGCTCCCAAGGGGCATTATCTGATGTAAGGTGTAGTTGCTTTTTCAAATTTCCCCACCAAATCAAGGCACTTTCCTTTAATTGAAACACGACAATTTTTGTTTTTGCCGAAGACGAATATTCTCTTAACCTAAAGCATCTGTTCATTCCCTCCAACCATGCTTCAGCGCGTACACCTGCCTGACCTCCTGAGAATTCCAGGAGTCTGATTTTCTGAAGCTCCCTAGAGATGTCCTCTTTCGATCTTCTGGGCTCGAAATTCTTTGGTTCCGCTGAACTGGTAGTCAAATGATGAGATTCCTCTTTGGTTTTAACCTTAGTGGATTCTTTTAATGTCTCCAATAAGGCTTCCAAGGAGTTCATTATCACAGTCAACTGTGGCGTTGAGGCGATTGATGTTGATAATGGTCTGGGTGGTGATGATGGGGACGATGATGGCGACGGTGGCGGCATTAATGATGGTGATGCTGCCCGATCACATCGTCGTTGCTCATACGTCTTTACCATTGTAATGGTTCCTGAACACATAATAAGATTTTATCAAAGTTTTGAGGTAGACAACCGAATTTAATGCCTAATTTTCCTTTGCGACTTCACATTCATAAACGGGTATAGTTTTGCTATTTTTACCCGCTAGGCGGATCTTATTGGTACCGAGGTCAAGGAGGGTGGTCTCGCGACCTCCTTGTCCTAATGCAGGGTATTCTACCCTAATATGAATAATGCAAAAGTGTATGGCTATTCGTTCCTAAGATAAGACATCTTTGTATATCACTTACATTCTTGTTTAGGATGATTACACTCTCAAAGAAGATGCAACAATATATAGGAATCTCAGCAACACTCAAAGCATGACCAAACTCAAACCATAAAAACAGATAAACATCATTCCATAGAAACGTGCTCAACTAGAGACAAAGCATTCTTTAAAGAGGGCAGCAATGCTACAGACATAGTAATATGATAAATGACAAATAATTCGTTAATGGAAAGATGTGTCTTGTCAAAAGACATGTTCATTAGCATGAGTAGACACTCCGTTTAGGTATTTATAACAGGTGCCCTCACTGTAATATCATCGTTTATCATATCAATCACTCAATGAATTAATATATTTTACTGCAGAATAATTCCTTTTTCACAGATATAAACAGGGACTGTTTATTACAGAAAACTGATTTTCATGACAATATCTGTATTTCATAAGCATTACATAGCTCATCCTAGGGTGGCTATTTAAGCAATGCAATGGGAAATATGAACTTCATGAAATGAGTTTGTCACAGAGGTTACAATATCAGATTATGTAGAACAATTTTCTATCTTGAAGCAAAATTGTGGGTGAAAAGCTTGCACATTGTCGTCCTTCCCTAGGCAATCAACATATAATTTTAATAGCAACAAATTGTATGTCTCCTTGGCGATAAACAACCTACCCAGAAGGCAGAAAAATTAAAATATAAATGCTTCCTACAAGAAGTTGTTTACGGAGGATATAAAAACAATAACCATCTGGCATGAATAACTAGAAACATAAAGAATTATTTCCCCAAAGCTGGCTATAGCAGTCATACAACAGTCTACTTCCATGCACACAAGTATTTCAGTAACAGGCGGTCTCTATTCCCACAGAGATAGAATTGAAGGTAAGACTTTGATGGCAATTATATTTATAATGCCTCAAATACCTTAAATTCCTAATGTCTAGATGCTTGGGCCTTAGATTTGTTCACGCATAGTGCTTATTCTCGTTTGTCGTCTTAAAGCTTTAGAAGCTCATGTATGGTGCCATTGATTGCTATATTTTTTTTTTGGTTTATTAGACCCCTTTTGTCTTACATGAACTCTTTTCCCAAGTCCCAACTTTTACCTTATATATATATATATACGCTGAACTTCTGACATATTTTGTCAGTATAAGTGTCCTAAGAGATCATCTCTTAATATCTCTGTTTGTATCCTCTACAAATGATTATGACAGGTAAAAAAAAATGGCTAGTGCTGAATTGGGTGCTTTGTCATATACTTATCCAATTGACACACAAATATACCATCAATCAAAATCTGTCTTAATCTGGTGAAGAATCTTTTACAGGAACATGGAATAGCTACTTGGTGGCACGTTGCCTTTTATTAATATGCTCCTATATTTATATTCCCACTATTGTTTTGTTAATAGATATGAGAAGCACATTTTAAATGTGCGAGTGGTTGTGTTTTGAGATTGCTTTACGTGATCAATTTTCAATCAATCTGTGTAACTAACTGCACCATCCAAGCAGTGTAAAATGACCAAAACCAAGTTCTTGGTTATCATTCCATATGCGCAAATCTCTCATTTTCTACTGTTCATGGTAATTAGGGGTGCAAACTTTACATAATTAACCAAGGCTTTAAAGTTGAAGGAGCTTACCCCATAAATACTAGAGATAATGATAAAATGACACAAGAAAATTTTGCATAAAACCTTACAGAGCACTTCTTTATAACCAGAGGGGGCATTGGGACAACTCCTTCAACACAGTGGAAAGGAGATTCATACACAGATCTATTGGACCTCGCTGGTGCACCTGATGAGCCTGCCATGGTAGGCCATTCTTAAGTATCCAGGTCTCTCAGAAAAGCATATAACTATAGCATGAGGTTCCATTGTCTCACATAATTTCAAAAGAAATCGACATCGCATAAAGTTACTAGAAATAAAAAAAAACATGTGACTATCGTAATAGTTTGTACTAGCCCACTATAAAGTTAAACGAATCGTGTTGCAATAATTATCATCATCTGTTAACCTATTACACAAGACAGTCCACAAGAATATATATATATATATATATACTGGCCCACTATAAAGCTAAAGGAATCGGAGGCTGACGCCCGATTCATGGTCACGTAGCCTTATTGGTCTGTTCTTGAAATTAAATCGTAAAGACATGGCTCAGAATTCTTCAAAATTCTTCCGGTTTCTCAATCTACTAACTCAACCAGTAAATGGAAATCGACTGAGACAAGTAGAATGGATATGAGTGAAGAGAGTATATAGTATGTATGCCGCAGACAGATCTCCCCGTTTCAGTTTAAATGCCTCTCATCAACGGTTGAGAGATCTCGATCCGTTGCAACTCAATCTTCGTCCCGTGGACCGTCGATGAATTTTTTTATCGACGACTGCAATTAAATTGGCGAGGATTGGGCATTCGCCATCGAGATTCTACTATCAATTATTTAATTACAGGGATTTTAACTTAATACTAAATATATTTTGGAGGGATTTTTTTTTTTTTTATTAAGCGGTTTGGACTCAGAGTGCAACTCAGAAACAACCAAATTGGGGAAAAAATGTATTTTGTATTAAAACTTGGCTCTGCAACCGGATGGACGATAATGTGAATGGCATATACTGTTCTTTCTACAAGCAGACTCCAATCTCTCATGCCGGCCATGGATTTGGGTTCAGCATTTGAGCTCTGCTTCCGATTCACAAATGACAGACACATTCTATGCTTGTCTTTTCATGTGTCTGCTGCTTTTAATCCACAACGACACTCTGATTCCTAACACAAGATGCACGCCATGTAACACCTGATGCCGCTACCATTGTGAGTGTGTTATCGACATGCGGTACCCTATCGGCTCTGCAAGAGGGCAAGGATATTCATGACTGTAGGTATGTACAGAACAGGCATCCCAGTGAAGCCCTGGTTCTCTTTCGACAAAATGCAGCTAGAAAATATTCTGCCGGACCAGGCAACAATTTTGGCTGTGGCTCCAGCGTGTGCAGACATATTAGCACTACAGCGTGCAATATAATTCATGGTCATATTATAAAAGGTAAATTTCAGTCAGATGTGTATGTAGGAGATTCTCTTGTGACTATGTATGCCAAGTGTGGGAAAACAGAGAGACGGCACTCGGGCCAACGAGCGTAGGCCTATACAGTCGAAGGGTTTGAACTAAACACCTCTGATACCATGTGTAGTGAACCTATCAATGATGTAAGCAAACAATATGCAGAGTTGAAAGGGGATTTCAAGGCTTACCTGAACTGTTGTGCGCTGATTTGCTATCTGCTCTTGTTCTCCTACTATCTTCTCCTGTTCAAGCTGATTCGATTACTGGGAAACCAATTCCTCCTAGCCAATCCAGCGAGCTTCTCACCGAAGCTCACTGCCCCCGTGCCCAAAACCTTAGATCAATACAAGCTCTTGATTCCTGGTTTTCTCACTGCCCTCTGTCCTCCTGCTCTCCTGCCTCCCCCCTGATCGGCTCAGTCCAGCGGTTTTTATATTAGCAGGCTTGGTGGTGGCCGCCCTCCTGCCTACGGCCACCGCTCTTTCTCCTCCTGACACGCCTCTGCATGCACTTCACCCTCAGATCTCTGTCCAACTAACCTATGTACGCTGTGTATATTCCCCGCTTGGATGAGGCGTTTATTGATTATAAAGGTTTTAACTTTTATATATTTTTTTCTTTATTATAAACTTTAAGGTTAGGAAAATTTTATATATTATAAAAGTTTTATTTTATATTATATAAAGTTTATTTTCATAATTGTTTTTAAAGTTTACTCATATTTATTTCTATTAATTAATTAATTAATTTTTTTATATTTTTTTTCTTTTTTTTTTTATAAGTTAATCATATTAATTTTGATATAAAGTCTAAAATTTATATTAGTTAATTATTTTAAATGTTACAGAGCAGTGTTGTTAAAATCGCGTTATTATCATTTTTTCGCAATTTTTTCAGCAGAAAGATAAACTCGCAAGTACTACTCGGACTTTCTTTTATACGCGATTTTTTTTACCAAAAAAATTGCGGGGTGTCGGGGCAACACGATTTTAAAAGGAAAAAAACGATTTTGTTTTATTTCATTTGGACAGCAGAGGCGTGGAGGCTTGTGGAGACTTGGAGTGTTGGAGAGGCTTGGAGATTTTGCCATTTTGGAGCTAAATCAACTTCGTGGAGGAGAAAATCAAAGAGTGTGCTAAGGAGGAGACCGATTATCTCCATAAAAACGGTATGGGCACCAATTTTTTTTTGTTTTCATTGTTTTGAAACTTTGTTTTTTTTCAATGTTTTTGGTTGGGCTTGGAATGGGGTTTTTGACATTTGTCCAATGTAATTTTTTTTTGTTTTTTTGGTTGGGTTTGGAATAGGGTTTTTGAGATTTGTCCAATGTATTGTTTTTTTAGTTTTTTTGGGTGAGTTTGGAATGGGGTTTCTTAAATTGTATGTAATTTTTTTTAGTTTTGGTACAATGTAAAAATTAAAATACTAAATTGTAAGTTGGTAACTTGTAGATACTAAATTGTAATCCTTATTTTCCAATAGGTTCACAACTTCACCGAAACACCATTCAAGTTTTCAACTTCAAAGTTTAAAATCAAACATGCCAAGGAAATTAGATCCTTTCTGGGAATATGGTGAACCTAATGCTCCGAATGATAGACTAAATTTGACTTGCAAGTTGTGTGGGCACCATATGTCCGGGGGGGTGTACAGATTGAAGTATCACCTTGCAAAAATCCCTAGATTTGATGTAGGGCCTTGCAAAATACAAATCCTAAACTAATCCAAAGAGCCATGAAAGCATTGGAAACTTTAGACTAGAATAGAGAGGCCAAAGAAGAAGTGAAGAGGCAACTAAAAAAGTCAGCTGAACAAGCAAGTGGCACTGGTTATACTGTAGCATCAACCAATCCAGTAGCTACCTCATCATTTTTTGTTCCTCGAACCACACCTAGTTCACAGCCATCTATCAATTCAATGCTAAAAAGAACTGAGAAAGAACAAGATGACAAGTTGTTGGCAAAATTTCTCCTTTGGAGTGATATTCCTTTCAACATTATAAGGAATAATCCATTTTTCCAACCTGCTATTGATGCTATTGTAACTGTTGGCCCAGGGTACAAAATCCATTCTTATCATGATTTTGGAGGCCGGATTCTTCAAAATGAAAAGCTTGACTACACCCAAAGATTGGAGGATTTTAGGGCATCATGGGCACAAACAGGTTGCACTGTTATGTCAGAGGATTGGACTGACCAAAAGGGGAGAACCCTTATAAATTTCTTGGTTAGTTGCCCCAAGGGGACTATGTTTATCAATCTGTTGATGCATCTGCACAAAGCAAAGATGCAAGAACTTTATGTGATTTGCTAGATGTGTTTATTTTGGAGGTGGGTGCAGAAAATGTTGTCCAAGTCATAACGGACAATGCTGCAAATTATTTTGCTGCTGGCAGGATGTTTATGGACAAGCATCCTACTTTATTTTGGACACCTTGTGCTGCACACTGTATTGATTTGATGTTGGAGGACAGAGGGAAAATTCCCTTTGTCAAAGATATTGTTGAGTCATCCAAAAGCATTAAAATTTATATATAACCATACATTTGTGCTTAGCTCGATGAGAAGATTCACCAGCAACAAAGAGTTAGTGCGCCCCGCCATTACACGGTTTACCACTAGTTTCATATCTCTTCAATCCCTCTTGAATTCTATGTCAGATGTGAAGAGAATGTTTCTTTCAGAGGAGTGGCGTGCTTTGCCAATGAGCCACAAACCAGAGGGAGAGGTCGTATGCAGACTAGTTTCATACTAGTAAGACTTTTGGGCGGGAGTGCAAGAGGTGTGCGTCATTACTGAACCTTTGGTAAAGGTTCTTTGGTTAGTTGTGTTATCACTCAGGTTGTTCCCCAAAACTTGTGAGAAAAGGGAATACGGCCGAAGTAACCACTAACCAATCTTTTAGATGCAATTTCTAGCCAAACTGCATCCAGAGAGGGCTCTCTCTTTATAATTTAGCTTTGTTTTGAGGTTTTTTAGGCTAGTTATGATGTACAGAGTTTTGTTTTAAGTTTGTTGGATGGTGATCTTAAACAGAGCTGGGATGCAAGTCTGAAACAGTTTATTCCATTGGGCAAATGGAGTCTATGAGGATGAACTGTTGGGTGTGTTTTCTTTGATAAAGGGCAATACTACAGAGCAAGATAATCGATCTTGGAACAATTTTAAAATCTGGAAATTGATGGAATGTAAGCCAGTGGATGAAGGGCAGTTAAGAATCCTTCATCATGTTAGCAAAGGGAAAGTGCATGAATATTATCAAGGAGCAATAAAGAATTCCTTGGCAATATTCAAAGTGAAAGAATCAGTGGAAACAGGAGCAGCTAAGAATTCCTGTTTACGCTAATTCTGAAGAAAACATAATTAACAACAAAGATTGAACACAGAGTGTATTTAAACAAATTCTGGACTATTCTTTTTCCCTGTTACTAAGATTATGAAACATATATGAAATTTGCAAACACAGAAAACACAAAACACAGTTTAGAACAACTTATTGATCCATAGAAAGACACAGGAATTCTGTAGCATGCCCCAGAACATCAAATCCACATTCAGACGGTCCAGCAGCAGTGAACTTCAACAGCGTTTGCATTAAAAATCTCAGAGTTACAGCGCAGTCCAAAGAAGAAATCACCAACCCTGAATACATCTCTTGGGGAGGTACTTTATACAAAAAACAGTTACAAAATATCTTGTAGAGAAAATATCAAACAATAACTTCCTCCACCTACTCTTTACAAGGGAAATAAATGCTGTTGGAAACGGCTAGAAATGAATGCAGAAGTTATTGCTGCTGCGTTGGCTGCTTTAGTTGGTCAAATATTTCTGACTTTTTGAACTGAATGAGTCGACTTGATATCCCGTGCTGCTGTCAAGAAAAAGTCCCAAGGAAAGAGGAGTCAATGGCCCAGTTGGCTTAAAATGCAGCGTCTCATTTATAGATTCAGGGGTGATATAAAATAGAATTGTTCTAGAAGGAGATATCACTGCCCTTTGAGTGGGCTCATAATTGGCATGGCATTGATGAATGAGGTCAGGAAAAACATTGACACAAGGGAGGTAGTACATGGGCATATTGGACTCCCAAATTCCAAAGATGTCAGCTTTGTTTCTGTAGCTGTTCCTGATCTCACAGAAGGCCTGGAGATGAGATTTGTTACCCATTATGTCATTAATCTGGAAATCCTTGTCAGCTAGGGGTAACCATTCAAGTTCTTTATGTGGAGCATTGAGTGGGCAACATTGAGGGCCACTGGAGCAGGGGCTTCCATTTTGTAAATTCTCTTGTGTTTTTAATTGGAATGTGGGTCTTTACAGCAACAGTGGGTAGAATAGTGGCTTTGGGGCCTTTTTCAGAGCATTTGCAGACTGGAGCATTTTTTTTAAATTACCTCACAGCATAATATTTACAGTGAGACACAAAGTTTGCAGAGTTTCTTCAAGAAATCAAGAAAAAGCAGATATAATGGTGCGTTTTTTGAAAGCATTTTGATGATTTGAGCTCGAATTTTGGGTGTTTTTTGGAAAATTTACATCAAAAAGTCAAACTAGGGGGCTTGGGAACAACACTTTGGCAAATACTTGTTTTTTATCAGCTTACTGAGCGAATTTTATAGAGAGATACGCAATGTGCAGGTTTTTTGGTGAAAAAATAGACAGCTGAGTAGTTTCAGTGCACTTGAGTGGAAAGCGGAGGTAGAATTCAATACAAAATAGGGCTTTTTTGGCATTTATCTACGTTGAAAGAGTTTCAAACGCAGGTTTATGGGAGCAGCAGATAAATACCTGGGTTTTGGGCGCGGCTACCAGTAATTTGCAAGTTGGGATGTCGAATTGCCGAGTCAAATGCCAGAATAAACTGGTTGGGGTGGTGGACTGGAGTTTTGTCGACGGACTTGTTGTAAATTGCATGCACGGGCTTTGTAAACAAAATGAATAGAAGTGGACGAAAATGTCGTTTTCGTGGGTTTTTAACAAAAATTCAGCGTTTACGGGCTTTTTGGCGCTTTTTTGCAATGACGTCAGCATGACATAATTTTTTGTCATGTAGCGGGGTGCAGAAGGTGATGTGGTGGATGATGTGGCAGATGACCTGGACATGACGTCAGCGGGGAGGCAACGGGTGGTAAGCGGTATTATCGCACCGCTTTTTGGGCAACAGCGGTATTGAGTGGGGCGGTCGCGATACAGCCGGGCGGGCGACGCGTGTCCCCTGTATGGCGGCGAAATCGCCATTTTCCCGGAACATAAACTTCGGGCGTTGGGGGGATCGCGATACAGCAGCGCACCGTCGGATCTGAGAGCCTGGATCCAACGGTCGACGGTGAACGGGAAATAGCAGGGGTTGTGGCGCGGGGACCCGCCATAATATTTCGGCGTTTTATAATGTTTTGCGGGGTTTTGCAATGTATTTCGATTTTGGGTTCGGGCGGGTTGGTTATTCATTTAACCAAATGTTAAATGAAACCCAATGTTATATGTGCGCAAGGGGTTATTATAAGGTTCCAAGTGAACCTATAATTCCCGAAGAACTTTAATATATGGCTATATTGTCGAGGGTCGGGATATTAGTTTTTTAGGGGTTTTTTATGTATTTTTATATATAATAGGGGCGGGGAAACATTATATAGGAGCTATATAATAGAGTTAGAACGTTAATATGAATATGTGGGATGAATATGTATGAATAAATGCTAAGTTTATAGAGTGAAAAACTTAGGCATGAGCAAATGAAAGGATAGCAAGTTATGAAGTTTTGGGAAACTTTGCATAATGGAATAAAAACATTTTACACAAGAAATGTGGCTTGTTTTGCCTAGGTGAAAACAAAGTTTCACTTAGTTTTTTCCATGAAATGAAGTGGACTAAGGGCAGTGAGCATATCTCATTGTCCTGGGGGGAATGTTAGTAAGTGTTCTTGGAAAAATGAGGAGGGAAATTAGTCATGCTACATTTGTTTTGTAACCACCTTGCCATAGCACCTTATGATATTCATGAGATGAAACCTGTTTCAAAGGACAAAATTGCTCATAAACATGCTTCTACAACATCAAAACTGTCTACCCAGCCTAGTACACCTAACATTTTTTCTTCATTTTCATTGGGTGCATTTGAACTAGCAAACCTTGATTCTCTTCTTTTCTTTTAGCTGCCCTCCTATCTAAATCTACTCTTATCTCTTCCAAGGACCCACATTATGCAGTTGGGCTCCTTTGCTTCTCTACCTATCTACTCATCTGCCAAGCTTGAACTGTTTGGACAGACCTTTATTCTCTATTCTAAGACAAGCAAATTCAAACATGAACTTAGCCAGGATTAAGCTGCTTGGCCATTCATAAATCATAATAAGAATCAAGCAACTTTTCATAGTGAAATTCTTCAAAACATGGAACCTTTGCAGCATGGAAAGGATGAACATTTTTGGCACTTATCCAGTCAATCATGAAAAATGAAACCTATTGGTATAAGAACCTAACAAGTTGATGGTGAGACGCCCGCAATGGGCTATTTGTATGAGGCCATGGATAGGGCCAAAGAAGCCATTCGGGCCTACTATGATGATAAGGAAGATGAGGGGGTTTCAGAGACAACTCCTCCTATGGGGAGTGATTGATGAGCGATGGAACAACACACTCCATCGTCCCATTCATGCTGCTGTGCTTTTCCTGAACCCTGCATTTTCTTACGCATGTGGGTTTGTATTTGATGTTGAGATCATGGATGAATTCTTATCCTGTGTCCAGAAGATGGTGCGATCTCCAACAGAATGTACAGAGATCTCTAAAGAAATTGAGACATATAGGATGGCAGGTGGCACATTTGGATTTGACATGGCTGTGATTGATAGGACGATTAAAATGCTAGGTATTTTTAAGTTTGTAACTTTGTTTCAAATTTCATTGTCTCTTCAAATTCCATTTTTTTTATGTTTATTTAAAATTTTATTTGTAATTTTGTTGTAAATGCATGGTGGAGAATGTATGGTGCCAGGGTACCCCTTCTACAAAAGCTTGCCATTTGAATCCTCAGCCAAAAATGTAGCTCCTCAAGATGTGAGCACAACTGGAATGTATTTGAAAAAATACACAAAAAGAAGCGCAACAGGTTAACACTTAAACATTTAAAATATTGCAAATTTCCAAATAAATTTTTGAATTCATTAAATAATTTTCTTTTTATAATTGTTAATTATTATTTCATGATCTTTATACAGGTCGGAGTCCCAGTGACTTAATGACATGGTCTACGTCTACTACAATCTTTGATTGTGGGTGAGGCAACTTGAGAGGACACCTGCTATGGAGGCCATCGCATTGGATAGGATTGACACCACTACTGCATGGAGGGTTGAGGCCAAGAGGCCTCTCATGGAGTCTTCTAATGATTGGTTAGTGCAGGATGTAGTGGAGGGGGAGGAGGACGAGGACGAGGAGGAGGAACAAGAGGAGGAGGTGACATGATCCAGGTGGATGTTGGTGGCCACCCGCCTAGCCCATTTGGACCCCCACAAGTGTTTCTTTCAGTTTTTTCAGTTTCCTAAATTGTAGCACAATTTATTATTTTTAGCAGTTTTTCGGGTCCTGAACTTTCGGAGCCGTTTTGAGGCCCTAAACGACGTTTTTTGGGAAATCTGGGGAATGTTGCCCTTTCCAAAGTGGTAGTGCTCGGATAAATCTTTCTAACGAGCTATTGTACGCGTCAAACGGAGATTGTATGCCAAAGTTACGATTCTGGGAAATTAATGTACCAATTTACCCAAACAGGGCCCACAATTTGGCATTTCATCTTCTAGGGTTAGGTTTCGGGATGTGAAGGGTTTTCCATTGTTTCTTAACAATAAATAGGCCTTCGAGCCTCATTATAACACAGTTCAGAGGCATGTAGCTGCCACATCTCTTCTTAGAGATAAGCTACCATCGCCCTAACTAGTTTATTTCCATTTCTGCATGTAAACATATTTCAGTATTTTACATTAATGAAATGAAGTATTATTTCAACTGCATCTTTGTGTATATGATTATCTCTATAATTTGTTGCATTCCTGTTTAAATCCGAATCATGACACCACCTACTCGGGCTACCACTGCCACCAGTAGAGGACGTGGTCTACCTCCTATAGCTCCTACTTCCAGTTCTTCAGCTTCTAGAGCACAGCAAACTCCACTGCCAACTCCACCAGCACCAGCATCTACATCTAGAGGGAAAGGGAAAGTTGTGGCATTTTCTTGTAAGAGGGGCAGAGGAAATCAATAGTATTAGACTTTAGTTATTTTGTTCATTTTATTATATATAACATTATGACTCATGAGATACATTATTATATTTTTTGTTGATATTTTGAGGCTGAGTTGGGACTCAAGAGTCAGGACTTACTATTCAAGACATGATTCACTATTATATGTGATTTTAGCAATAGAAATGATATTAAACATCTTATATATTAGTTATTTTATCATATTTATGTGTCAATGTATTTATTTTATGTTGTGGATGGTTTAGATATTAAAAAAATTGAAAAAAAAAATGAATATTTTTGTATCAAACAATTTTTTCCCGATTTTTTTCCGATTTTTTCCTCGTGTCGATATTATCCCGATAACAATTAATGCAACATTGGTTTGGAGCAAGGAGCTAATGGAGTAGAGCATTCGGCGAGGAGATTCAAGCACCAGGTAAGTGCATTTCAGCTCCATTTGTTCGCATTTCTTATTCTATTACAACAGTTTGTATATGATTTTTTGTTTACAAATTTGTGCATGTTTTGTTCATTTTTTTACAGTATTCATGGCTCAATCAAAGGCAGTAGTTAGAAGACAAAGGAAGGGCAAGAATGTCTCCATTGGAGATACCCCTCCTCCACCAATATCATCAGAGTCTGTTGCAAGTAATTTTGAGGGAAGAGGAGGACCTAAAGACAACATTGAAAAATATTCCTTGTGGAAATATGTCACAAGAGAGGATGGGACAAGCACCAAGGGGAAGGGAGGAGGCAATGTGCAATGGAGATGGAAATTTTGTCACATTGCTTTCAAAACACATATTTCTGTGTGAAACGCCATTTGTTGGCTTTACCGGGTTGTGGGATTGGAGCTTGTAAAGTTGTTCCTTTACAAAAGAGGAAAGAAATGGAAAAGGAGTCCAATGTTGGTATGGAAAATGTGGTTTCAAAATCAAAGAAACCCAAGAATGAAGGCCCCCTTCCATTTTTGACGAAAGGCACCACCAAATTTCCATTTGAGAGTTCTACTTCTGTTAGGAGACAAGCAGCAAAAAGAAGAGCAATTGCACTTGGTCCAATGGGCAAGATTTTCCAAAAAGAGAGACGGGAAGAGCTTGATCTCACCATTGCCTTCTTCTTCTATCAAAACTTCATATCATTTAATGTTGCACGCTCACCTCTATTTATTGATATGTGCCGAGCTCTAACTCAAGGGGCTCCATCAAGGTATGTGCCTCCTAGGTCAGAGAAGCTGAGAACCACATTGTTGACGAAGGCAAAAAAAGAGGTGCAAAAAATGCTTGAGCCTATTGTAGCATCATGGCCAACATCTAGGGTTAGCATTGTTTCTAATGGATGAACAGATCTAGCACGACACCCAATCATCAACTTCATGGTGTCTTCCTTGAATGGTCTAGTTTTTCTTGAAAGCAGAGGATACACTCAGAGAATACAAGGATGCACAATTTATTGGTGAGTTATTTATTAAAGTTATTGAAGATGTAGGTGTTGATTCTTGTGTGCAAATCATTACAGATAATGTACTTGTTTGCAAGGCTGTTGGCATGATTGTGGAAGCTAAATATCCATAAGTGTTTTGGACACCTTGCATTGTCCATTCATTGAACTTAGCACTGAAATCCATTGCTTCTGATGTGCTTTGGATTGGTAACATTATTGAGGATGCACGACATATCCGTAACTTTGTGCAAAATCATACAAATACCCTCACTATCTACAAGGAGTACACCAATCTATCAATGTTGAAGATTGTTGATACATGGTTTGCCTCTTCATTCATGATGTTGAAAAAGTTGAGGGAGGTCAAGACCGCTCTTGGGTCCATGGTTATTTCTAAGTTTGGTGTTTTTGGAGAAAGACAGATCAGGTAGCCTCTAAAAGAGTGAAGGACACAGTGCTAGATGATGCTTGGTGGGAGAGGGTAGATCTAATTATTCGGATCATGGACCCTATCATTTCTTTGCTTCGATTTGCAGATACAAACAAACCCATCCTAGGAGAGGTATGAGGGATGGGATTCCATGATTGAGTCTGTGAAGAGCATTATTCTACAGAGTGAGTGCCTCTAGTATGAGACATCACCAGAGGCCTTCTGTGATACTATACAGGATATTCTTGTCAGCAGATGGGACAAGAATTGTACACCTTTACATTGTTTGGCTCACTCATTGAACCCTAAATACTACAACCATGAGTGGCTGAATGGTGGACCTTCCCATAGATTCCCTCTTCACATGGATGGTGAAATCTCACAAGGGAGGAAAGAGGCATTCAGGGGGGTTTTTCAGGATAGTGCATTGCTTCATGAGGTGGAGGATGCCTTTGCAAAGTTTTCCACTGGCATTGATTGATTTGCAGGATATGATGTGATTAGAGACAGGGGGGCTAAGAAGCCCTATTCTTGGTGGGCAAATCATGGGGCAACAAGCCCTCCTCTTCAGCAGTTAGCCATGAAGCTCCTCTCTCAGGTGACTTCATCCTCTTGTTGCGAGAGGAATTGGAGCACATATGGGAATTTGTATTAGTGTGAAGAAGGGCAAGCTTGAGCAGTCCAGGGCAGAGACAATGGTGTGTGTCCACACTAACCTTCATCTTATTTACAAGCAGAGGGAAGAGTGGTTGAGGGGAAAGACAAAGATGTGGGATGTCTTTCCTGATGATATGGGTCTGGACAGCAGTGTTGAGTTGGCTTTGGCCAACATGGATCTCAATGATCCAGTGCTAGAGCTTGTTAGATTTGATGACATAAAGGGGTCATCCTCCACACCAACAGATGCAGAGATGCCTATGCATACAGGGGAGGAGGAGGATGTAGAGGAGAGCAGTGGTGACCATGATGATGAGGACATTGATGCTGATTTTGATGATGACTCTGAGGATTGATGACTACCTATTGCATTGAGGCTTGTATACCTGTAGTTGTTTTAAATTTTCTATTTGTATTTGCCATTGGCATTGCACCAGCACTACCTATGTAACATATTTTGATTTGATGACTTAATGAGAAAACTACACTTGTCAATGTCTTTATCTTACTATCTTGTAGTTGTAAGTTGTCTTTCATTTATGAATTATGAATCATGATTTATGTGACCACTGACAATGACATGTATTTGAATTTTCAATTTTGTATGTACTATGCATGCTATAGATGAAGATCTATGTTTGAAACCAATGAATTTGTATCATTAATTAAAATTTGTGT